>APFE030567145.1:0-16098 GCA_000404065.3 Pinus taeda | reverse complement strand
AGTCGTGGAAAGAATATAACACAACCCAACAAATTCTCTCTACCTTCACATGAATTGATCTGGTAGACATTATTTTATCATGTTAGTATGCATTCCTAATTCATGGACCTTCTCCTTAGTCCCATCAAGTATTCTAACGGTTGATTATCCAATGTTCCACTGAGCATCTACATATAGGTCCAATTGATTTCCTCTGTCAAACCTCTTCCCAAGAATGTGTAGTTTTCCAATACCCATTTTTGTTGATTCTCCACCATTTTCCCATGTCTATAGCTAGCAGAGCATCTATTTTCATATGTTCCATTACCACCTAATTCTTAGACTTCCAACACCTTCATCCCAAAATATTGCTAGCCATCCACATGTATGCTAGCCAAGATTTTTTAGAGTATTCACTCTGTGCACTTTAATGACCCTTCGACAAGCCTCTTCTTTGATTCCCCACTAGTTATCCATATGTATGGTTGGCGATGCTCTTGATGTTGGGTGATTTTTTTCTTTTTTTAATGGTGATTCCCCATCACTTGAACTCTAATTTCCTTACATCCATCCACATGTACAACTAATGGAATTCTTTGGGTTAGGAAAATGATTAAGATTAAAAAATAATCATACTAATGCTACATATCCACGTGCATGGCTGACATGTTTTGGCTATTAGAGTGCTCAAGTAATTCTTCTGTCCTCCCTCACTTATGCATTGACTTCATATCCCAACAATTCATTAAATTTTTGTATGATTAACACTCTATTAGTGTTCTGGTCCTTCTAATTTTCATAATGTCTTTTGTTCTCCTTCTTGGTCTTGATTCCTCAATTCCCATATGCATGCCCCACAATGTGTTGATGATGTCATCCTTAGGTCCCTAGAATGCCAGTCATATGACATCTTCATCCGCTTTCTTTGATCACATGTGATGCGTCTTGATTGCATATCTCTTGTGGTAGAGTTTCCTTTCATTTCTCATTGTATGGGCGAGTAATGTAATCCCTACATTAATCTTGTAACCTCAAGACCCAAGAGTGCATTGGTGGTAGGACATGACCTACCCCACCTGCAACCAGGTTCTTTTCCACGCATTAGTTATTTCTAAAGGATAAAGTGACCTTTGATTGCTCAATAGGAACAAATAACCATGCAAATCACATTTATGGAAGTGAACAATCACATGATAAAATCCACTTACACAACCTGAGGTAAGATTCAATTAATTAAGAAGTGTCTAGAGGTAGATATTCATCCCAACAAAGAGTGTGTGATAAGACGTTTCAATATATGAGTTGTAGATCATGGCATGCCCCAAAATATAAATCTTCACAGATAAATTACCTGTTGACTCCTAAAATATATCATTCCTTACCCTCTAAAGTATCTGATTAGTCATAGTGATACTCCCAATATTTACATCATTGCTAAATAGACATATTTTTCTTGTAGGATGCCAAATTAATGTAGAAAGGCTACACCTAGTTCAAAATTTCTCTTGGGTAATCCTAGAAATAGGTTCAAGTGGTGGCAGTGGTGCTTCGACATAACTAGAATAAATGGGGAGAAGTGGAAAGCCAATTATGCCCCCTTTAATTTGTAAAGGGGTCATGGGAGATTATCCCCTCACCTTAGACAAAGAGCTTCACCTTCATGTGCAAGAAAACAAGACATGCGATAATTCCTGCCCTATCACTTAAGCCAAAACCCATGTTTTGAAGGGTTTTCAATTGATTATTCGTTTGACACATATTTCATAGATAAAGATACATCCACACTGGTATAATGCATCCAACATAATAGTATACATTACGAACTAAACAATTTCTCAAAGGAAACCAAAGAGAAGAGGAGATTCATGCTAACCTGGTTTTAGGCATTTTTGAGAAATCATTAGCGTTGGTGATTGATCAGAGGATGACATCTCGAATTAATGGTGCAAATTTATTTTGCATGCCCTTGATATGTAGATTCTCAAGCATATCTAAAACTATGATGACTATTATTCAACAAGATTAAATGCAAGGACATGCAGATAGTGCACAAGCTAAGTGAGAGCAATTGAGCATCATGAAGTTGAAAGTGTTAGTCCAAACAAAAGAAAGAAAAAAAGAGTAAGTGAATATGGTGACCAAAAAGTGGCAACATAGAAAAGATAATTTAGGCTGGCAACATGAGAGTTCAATGATGGATATGCTTTAGCAAGCCATTAGACCAAGGATTAGAGATCAACACTTTATGCATGATAATATATTAATCAATGACACATCATATATACCCTCATCATGAATAAGCAATGTAAGTGACCCAAATGAGCTATGGATGCCACATGGCCAGTACGTGCAACACAACTACCTGACTTCCTCTAGTCAATTGAGGTTCTTCCTGACATTTACATGATAGACCTAAGAACCAAATTTAGTGTCATTATTATACCTCTTGGATTCTTGACAGGGGGGGATATTTTGTAATCCTATATAGATTGGTTGCATCCCATGGATTAGGGGTTGGGAAATTTTTCATTCAAGGGAAATTAAGTCTACTATAATAACTATTTTTGCTCCATTCTTAATATTAAGAAGCCAATTTCTTGGCCAATATTTGTAGAGGAATTCTATCTGGACTATTCTAGGAATAGTATGGTTTTATTTCGTAGTTTAAATTAGTTTAATTTTCTATTTCTTATATTAATTTCCTTTCTTAATTGCTTAAAATATTTACATGTTCCTTGGATTTTTTGTTAACACTAATTTATTTTGTAGGGTACAAAACAAATATGTATTTTTATTATTTTCCTTTTAATCAACATCACTCCATGTATTCCACATGAGGACTCTTATGAATTATGTATCCAATGAACCCATGTGATAAGTATTTGTGTGTCTATAGGTTATTTTTCATAGGCACATGTTTCGTCACATGTTATATTAGATGCAATTTCCTTATCAATTTAGTATGGATTTATCTTTTAGAATGGATTAGTTATTTTCCCTTTTGCAATTAATTTAGACTTATAAGTTGTCATTATGTATATCTAGATTCATCTTGTTTGTTGAATTACAACTTTAATTTACAATTTTCTCTTACTTCATTTCTTTGAAGATCAGTTGTTAAATTTTGTTCTAAGAAATGTGGACTAATCCTATTTATTTTTTGTTGTTCCTATTCTTTCCTTATCATTAAAAACCACCAAAACTAGTTTCTAGGCCACATAATCTAGAGAAATCAACTATCCGATATAGGGGAGTGTCAAATTGGGCCTCTATTTTGAGTTGAGCCCCTTGAACTATGTGGCAATGAATTTTTTCCCTTCAATATTTCTGCTAGCACTGGAAGGAGGGATAAACCTATCAAATCTTTTATGTAATATTTTGACACTCACATTGTTCCTCTAGGACCGCAAGAATGAAGATGAGTTTGAAGTTCCAATTCATGAAGAAATAATTTTCAACAAGTTACATGATAATACACAAAGACACGTGACAGGCTTCCCATCGTCCTATGCTCCCTCACTAGACTAGGAGAAGAGTACCTAAGAGATTGTAGAGAGGCTAAATATTGGTTTGCAATCTCAAAGATATTGTAGATGAAAACTTATCAATATCCGTTACCCTATGAATTAGATCCCTCCATTTTCGAAAGGCCCATCTAAAGCAGAATGTTCTAGAGAGGAAGAAAATAATAGATATTACCAATCTAATCACAAGGATGTAGGATGGAGTCCTAGGACCTCGAAAAAGAGCATCCATTTTTGGGATAACATGGGATATTTAAATCATCCTTGGTTGGCCAAGGACACAATTGCAACGTTTGAAGTAGAAAATAATTTTTCTAAACATCTCAATAGGATACTACCCAAGTTTGACCAAGATATATTCATAAATCCTAAAGATTGTAGTAATAAATTCATCTTGGCCATTTAGTTGATGAATACATAACACGATAACACCATGTGTTGACTATTCCCATACACCTTTGAGAATAAGGAAACCACATGTTACTTTACCCTACCCACTAGGATCATCATTAAATGGAATATTTTCGAATCCCTCCTTCTAGAGAATTTTAGAGAGACAATTACAACTATTTCCCTCATGGCATAATTTGTTGACTTGGCCATGGAACATACTAAAGGGGTTCAAGGCTTTATTCAATGATGTATGCCCACATTGAATAGGTTCAAAGAAGGTACACAACTCTCACCTGACTTACAAAAGGAGATATTTTCCAATGCATTAGTTTTCAGCATGTCCATGTGGATAAATAAATCTACTAAGGAAACCTTAGAAGAAATAATAGTTGAATCCATCAATATAGAGTATGAGATGATGGAATACAATCAAGGAAAACTAATTTAAATAGATTTACCAAGAAAATTAATTAACAAGAAAATAGTATTATCTAAAGTCGAAGAGCAAAATAGGGAGTTCCCTAGACTAGGAAATATCTAATAAATGATCAAGAGTTTGACTAATGAAGTCATCTATAGCAAGAGAAACATAAGGGGAGGTACATCAAATTTCGAGCCTTATATAGCCTTCATTAGGATATAAAATCCACCTCGAAGATATATTAAACAACCTTTGGTTAACCTTAGTATAGATTTGCATGATGTCATCATGGAAAATTTCTTCCATTACCATCAAGAGAATGACCAAATAAAGACATGCCCAAAATGGAAAGAAACTATAAATTTAGTTGATAACCAATTCATAAATGAATATTTCCCTAAACAAACACCATCAACCCCTCATGAAGAAAACTCTTTCTAAACTTGTGGAAACAATTAGATCAAGGAATTTCATGTGATGTTTGGGGGTATTTTTTTCATGGATCGATATTGAATAAAAGAGCGTGAAGTGATTGCCATGAAGAAATAGTCTTTATGGAGTAAGGGATTAGTTTTAATCCTTCTAAACCCCCCAAAAATGAATCATTTAATTGAGAAAATGTCTCCCCTTCGCGCCACTCAAAATGAGCCCCCAATGGGATCATGTCCATCACCTGACATAGGAATCCCTTCCCCTAACAAGCATATCAATTCAACTATTGAATATAACATTGTAGAGGATCTCAAAAGGATGAAATATAATATGTTTGTGATAGAAATATACAATATGAACTAGAAATGGTAGAAATTAAAGAAAAAAACATTATCTAATGATTAATCCAAAAGAAATGGTAACATATCAACTTAACAAACCTCTAGTAGTATGAAAAAAGAAATAAAATTCAAACACCCCATTCCCACTTACCTCTGAAATCTTCAACTAGAATGTCCACAACTACTTAGTTGACTCTAGAGCCTCGAACAATGTTATGCCTTATTCTATATACAAAAAACTTGGGGCCACCCCTATTAAAATTTAAGCCTAGATCATTTAAATAGATAAAACTAAATTCAAGATCAGAGGTTAACTAAAATAAGTTCTTATCATATTTTCCATTGATACCTTTGTTTCTTGGGACCTAAGGTCATATTGGTTCATCATGCCTCTAGAACTTCTAGAGTCAATCAATCACAAGAGTGACCAATAGAGTATCTAATAACATGAGACATTCAGTTGAGGGATCAACTATAGTTGAGTGATCAATTAACAGAGCAGTATATTATATGATCAACTAAATAGTTACGATCTGTTGAGTGACTAGATTGACTCAATTATTCAACTAGACAATGAGAGATGAGTTGAATAAAGAAGTTAACTATTCAAAAAAACAGAGCGGATTTCAATGAAATAGTTGGAACTATCGAAACTATTTTATGGAATGGATCTTTCACAATCCAAGAGAGTTGGTTATATTTGGACACTATAAAAAAGGACCCTAAGGGTCAAATACAAATGAATTAAATCAATCATGTGATGATGTATTATCTTATTGTCATGCACTTTTATTTTTTTATCACAATTCATTGTGATTATGTGTTGTAATGATTTCTTTAGACACCATTCATCATCTCAGAGCATGACTACTCTTCTACTCATTTCTTTTATATTTTTTGCTATTATTTTTTCAAGTTCATTCCCCAACATGGTGTCATAGATATCAAATTCAACCTAGCCTTGTGGTCATGAAATCATGTTGAGTCAAATCTCGTAGTGATTGAAATGGTGTTGAATGATTTGTTGACTAGAACCTATTTGAATAGTTCATAACTATTAGAATTTTGAAGATAGATTACACTATTGACCTAGTAATTTTGAATGAACATATTTATGCTCTTTGGGCACCAAACATGGAAACCATACTAAAGATACAATCGCTTTGAAAATATACACAGACCAGTATTCTAGATCTAGAGGATGACCAAATGAAGCTTGCAATCCATGGAAAGAAATACAATATCATTGGGGTCACAACGATCTATATTGCTCAAGAAATTATTTTTTATATGAGAATGATTGAATAACCACATGAGGTCTAGAAGAAGTTGAAGACACCATTTGACTGTTAATTTATTTGAGGGCTACATTGTTCTTTTCATTAGATAATTATTTTTCTCATTTCCATATTATATTCACCCCAAAACATCACTAGAAATTATATAGAAAGAAAAATGACATCACCATAGCAGCATAACATAAAATAATAGAAGAATAAAAGCATGCACAAGGGACACTGGGATTTTGATCAAAGACTAGGGGAAAACCCCACTAGTGGGAAAATCCTTCCAGATGCTTCTTCATCTACTAGATTGTCATTGAAAGTTCAACATAGAGGTACAAAGTACAAATATCAAAAGGTTTCCCAATGCATATACATGTCTTGTTGACAACTTCGTTTGTGAACAAGACACATCGATACACAATACAATTATCAATAACTTTATGCATCATAGGGATGCCACCATTGTCTTGCAATGATTGATATGTTGTGATGCCATATGAGATTGTGATGCTAAGAAGTAATACATTTCTATGATTCCTGAGGTGTTTTACATGACTATGAGATAATGCCAAGATGACTGAGCATATATGATCATAATAATATCCATATCTAATATTTTCCATACCATTGTACTTGTGTATACAACCGAGATGGGAATTCTATCATAAGATGATCGTAGTGATGTTATTCCAAGATAGGGTAACTAAGATGCAAAGGCCAAACATAACATAGATGCAAGAGAATAACAAATATGAAATATTTGAGACCAAACATAAAAATCAAATATGTCCACATATATATACTATTGGGAGACTGTACTCATTTTCCATATACAAAGATAAACATATACCATAGTTTCGAGAAAACTATAGTGAATAATATAGAGCGAACATCGATATGTCATAACAAAGATATTATAGTAAATGGTGAAGATATCATATGCGAGCAACCATAGTGCGAGTAGTAGAGAGATATAACAATGATCGATTCCACATTAGAGAAACCACAATGATGCCTTGAAATAGAGATGCATATGAAAGCGAAACCATATCCAATTATATATCATTCTAATACGCATATCATAACTATACCAAGGGTCCAGGTTATATTTTTGTAATGAAATTTTTGTGCCACAGTGACCATATCCAATCAATGAGTGAGACCACATCAATCCAAAAGAGTAATATTATATACATCAAAAGAGTAAGATTTTATTTATTACAGAGACCATATCTGGGCCTCCTTAGAGCATTTGAAAAACTCAAATCTTCAAATCAATAATCCATCATAATAGTGTCATCAAACCTCAGAATTATAGTGTGAAGTGCCTTTTGAAATGTGATTTGTCTAAACAAAGCTAAAAACACAGAGAGATATGATCCTTTCTTCTTATATTTTACGAGTACACATTTTCTTTTATTTATATCCATCGGAAGGAAGTCAAAGAGGCACATACGACATAAACATATTTTGGAGGGAGTTATTTAATTTAAATTTATTCTTAAAATAATAATGACATTCAAAACCAATTTGAATTATTCTTTACCAATGTAAATGATATTTTGGGGTACAAGGTTGGCTTTAGGGAATCAAGGTTTCCCTTAAGGAAATTTTGTCCTGAAGCTTCCACGTTTCAACACTCCCTTTGAGCTAGGGAGGAATTTCCATCATCATCATAAGACTTATCCCATCATAACTACATCATAACGAATCTCAAGTGAACATATCTCAATCATAGTTGTATCATCTAAATTACCCATCTCCTACCATTGGATAAAATAAGAGGCATCCATAACCAATGGTAGGGGATATTCATCCCTCCAAGCCCTACTAGTCTCACAGACATATACGACAACTTTATCAATAGGACATCTATCTCATCATAACTCGATCATCAAATGAACAAGAAGAGGAATCATTATAGGGAATCTCTGAATTGCACCTTATCAACTCAATCATAATCATAGGGGAGGATCTAACTTCCACCCTATATCCAATAATCAGTATAGTCATCTGAAGAGAAATCATCATCAACATTAAGTCATATCTTGACTAGGATCATATCTTCTCATCTCCATTTGTTGAAAAATCTCGAATCTAAAGAAGAAGAAGAAGAAGAATTTAACATAATATGGGAGCCCAAATCACACCACAACAACATCAAAGATCCTAGATCAATCCAAACAACATCGGGGAGCCCTAATCAACTTGGAATTGCATCGAGCAACTGAACCTGCCACCCTCTATACATCAAGGAGCCACTTCTACCACCTAAAATCTATAGAAAATAAGAGGGATGGAATTTAACTTATGTGGTAAGGATTGTGCCTATCCTACTTCTTGGAGATAATAGGAGGGATACTACTTACCATGAATGGTAAGGATCACTCATATCCTATTATTTGTTGATCTTCCCAACATGACCTTAAAGACTCAAGTGGTAGAACACCTACATCACAATCTAAGCTTGGGTGAGATACCTAACTTACCAAAGGTGAGGATCACACACCCCCAATCCTCCTCAACCCATTGTCTAGATGGGGAGGGACAATACCAACAAGCCGGGCTTGTGGGTATTATGCCAATCGAGGTATATAACTATGCTAGACTAAGATAGGGGTAGATACCCAAATTTTCAAAATGGACAAGGATCACACACACCCTATGGGTAATAATAGGGGAGATACTCGACCTGCTACAAGAGTAGGGATCACACACAACTATTTTCCAGAGTTCCCTTAACCCCAGAAGCTACTCAACTCAATTCCTCACCCTGGGAGCTCAAACAAGGGGAAGAGCTAGCTCAGTGTCATCGATCAGCCTAGACCCTTTCCGATGAGGGTCAGATCCATCAATCCATGCTACTCTATGAATATCAAAAACATATCAAAGTGATCATTTATGGTACCAACTCAAACAACTTATTGAAGAGTTCAATCACACTACCTCATACATTATCAAGAGAAACATTTCTTTGTTTTCCTGTTCATATAGAACATAAATTGTTAGAGAAAATACATAACATAAATAAAGGAATAACATATTCATTTTTTCTCCCTCTCATGCAGGGAGGCAACCATCACAAGCTTAAGCTTGTATCATACAAAAACATGCTCTCAATCCATGAAGATGTCTCAATTCTAGCTATATATGGCTAGACTTTGTCAAACTCATAGTGCATACAAGGATCCATCAAATCCAATAACAATAATCCATCAATGCAATCCAACATGCCATAAAAATTCTTCTATATTAGAGGTGGATCCTGGTGCTACATGGGATAAATTAGCCCTGTCAGCAAAGAAAAATTAGCTCAATAATTAAAAATAACATCAGATGTTCATTGTTTTATTCTGCAATCATGAGACTTCTAATCATTCACCACAAATAAATAGTAGGTGTTGGGATCTCATCAAATATCTCTCCCTTTTAATGGGAAGCTTCTTCACTCATCATAAATCAAGACATCAACATGTCTAACATATTTCATGTATCAACAAAACTATCAAATCATAGAGTCAAACTATATCAAGTTCTCATATATATATATATATATGACAAGTCACCATCAGTTCTTTCGCTATCACATATGAGCATGCCATAAAAAATTCATTAATGATTAGTGTCATACAATTAGTGAAACTTAAAAGTGTATCATAACATTTACACAAACATCTTTTATCATAGTATTAACAACATCAAGTTAGGGCATCCATTTGTTATAATGTCAAAATGTTTAAGTCATCATAGTAGTTATAGCTTACCAAAATCTTGTCAAGAACGACAAGAAGAGGATCTTGAGTATCCATATTACAACCACCTATTTATATTAGGGTTATCATATTTGTCAATAGTGTCAAATTATCGTATATCAAAAATCAATGTTCCTAACCTTACCTTATCTTAGACAAAATCATGATATCCAATAAGGTCACATGACAGGTCAGGTGCTTGCCAAATATCAAAGAGATCATATTAGTTGTTACTATAAAATGCATCAATATATCACATAACTTACTTTCATATGCATGTGATTGGCATGCATGAATCAAGTCATATTTGAGGGTGACATTATTTTCACACCTCAAGGCTTAACTTGACATCCAACGTTGCAACTAAACTGAAACAATATATTATACATACCTCATAATATTTAGATACCTTTATCAACATTAGCATTCAGATAACATATATGCATTGTCATTGGCAGTAGTAGAGCTTTCATATTGCTCTAGATTCCTCATTCATGTACCAACTTTCATCATGTTCCTACACCAACCTCTTATTCTTGCACCAGCTAGCATCCAAATGATCGTGAAGAAGGATCAACTAATCACATCTTCATCACGAGGCTAGAAATACTAAAATACTAAAATACTAAAATATGCATGCAGGAAGGATAATAACAATCAAAATAAATCTAAACAAGAGTAGTGTCATAACATAAATCTAGAATGTTCTTATATTTAATGAGGAATGAAGGAAGTGATTAGTTCCCTCTTTATTCGACCTTCAAGAGTCACTATAGTCCATCATCTACTTATCGATGTTGCCTTCAGGATAATCCTTAAATCATGAAGTACCACAATACATCAACCATATATCTATCATCAAGAGAGGAGATGTATCCACTTGGAATCATGAATAGACTTTATCAGTAGCCATGCTCAAACATATCATCTTCATCCAATCTAGGGTTACATTGAATCTATCACAGGTGCCAGAATCATGCTAGAATGTCCAAGCCGTTCTTCAAACACACTCTAGGGTTTTGTTCCAAACCTTAACCTCATGACTTTCTATCAAGCCATAACTTCTCTTGTTAGAACAAGGCTACCTAGGATTTCCTTCAAACCCTATATTTATTTTAGGTCTCCACCATCTTAACTTATATCCGACATAGGTGTCTTCACAGGGGTGATCTTAATGATTTTTCTTTAGCCCAAATCTGGTACCAAGTTAATTTTTTTGAGGGCTACATTGTTATTTGCTTTAGATAATTGCATTTCATCATTCCCATATTATTTTCACCCCAAACCATCACTAGAAATTATATAGAAAGAACAATGACATCATCATAACAACAGAACATAAAAGAACATAAGAAGAAAAGCGTGCACAATGGACACCAATATTTTGGTCAGAGTCCAGGGAAAAACCTCATAATGGGGAAACCCTTCCAAATTCTTCTTCTTCTATTAGGGTCATTGAAATTTTAACAGAGAGGTACAAAGTACAAATTTCAAAAGGTTTCCCAGGGCATATACATGACTTGTTCACAACTTCATTTGTGAAAAAAACACATTGATACACAATACAATCAGCAATAACTTTGTGCAACATAGGGATGCCACCATTATCCTACAATGACTGAGATGTTGTGATGCCATATGAGACTGTGATGTTGAGAAGTAATACATCACTGTGATGCTTGAGGTGTTGTACATGACTATTAGATATTACCAAGTTGTCTAAGCTTATATAATTGTAATCATATCCATATATGAGATATTCCATACCATTGTACTTATGTATACAACAAATATGGGCATGATCATAAGATGATAATTTTTCCAAGATAGGGGAATTAAGATGCAAATACCATGCAAGAGCATAAAAAAGATGTGATATTTGAGACCAAACATAAAAATTAAATATGCCCACATATATACCATTAAGAGATTGTACTCATAGGCTAGATACAAAGACAGACATATACCATATTGTAGAGAAAAATATAATGAATAATATAGAGAAAACATTTATTTGTCATAACAAAGATACTATAGTGAATGAAAAAGATGTCATATGCGAGCAACCATAGTGGGAGTAATAGAAAGATAGTGACAATGATCGATGCCACATGATAGAAACCACGGTGATGCCATATACCATAATGACGTCATGAAACTGATAAGCATATCAAAGAAAAACTATATCCAAGCAGACATCATTCTAATACGCAGATCATAATCATACCAAGAGTCCAGGAGAGAGTTGCGTAACGAAATTTATGTGCCACAATGACCATATCCAATCAATGAGCGAGACCACATCCATCCAAAAGAGAAAGATTACGTACTTCAAAAGAGTGAGATTTTATTTATCACAGAGACCATATCTAAGCCGCCTCACACCATTCGGAAAACTCAGATCTTCAGATCAATAAGCCATCTGATTAGTGTGAAGTGCCTTCTAAAATGCGAGTTGTCTGAACCAAGTTCAAACCGCAAAGAGATATGATCCTTTCTTCTTGTCTTTTACAAGTAAAATTTTTTATTATTATTTATAGCCATAATAAGAGAGTCCAAGAGGCCCAACTAACATAAACATATTTTGGAGGGAATTCTTTAATTTAAATTTATTCTTAAAATGATAATGGCATTTAAATCCAATTTAAATTCTTCTTAACCAATGTAAATGATCTTTTGGGGCACAAACATTAGATTTGGGGACTCTTGGTTTCCATTAAGCAAATGTGTACCGAAGCTACCAAGTTTCAACATTGACAAAGTTGAAAACATTAAGGTCACCCAACTAGAGAAAGAGTTGTGCTCTTTTGATCTCATGATTAATTTGAAATAATTGAGGACTATTTATCTTGTGTCAATGAGCTACAATTGAAGTTGGGAGAATGTGGGAATAATTTAATGAAGAAAGATGATAAATGCATTGAATTAGTCCTCATGAATCGGAGAACATATGATGATGTCTTATGTCCTTCATTCCACACTAATTGGAGATTGTGTCAGGAATATGGTAAAGAACACACTTTTGAAATCTTTGTGAATTTTTTATCAAGTACCAATAGAGGTTAATTGATGAAAATAGAATCATTTTTCTTTTAACAAAGCCATTGATATCATACACATTGATATAGTTCTAAAAACATGGATGCAATATTTACCTTCTTTTAAGGTTGTTACTTGGTGTATATCAAAGTAATGCTCCATATAGAATATCCATGCTATAGTATCATTACCAACAAACTTCCTCATATCAATCTTTCGAAAAAAGTAGTTCCTTGGTGCTGACTTAGAGCCCTAATGATCTGGATCTTGGAGTTAAAAATCATGATTATTGTTCTATGATTCAACACTTGTGCTCTCTAATTCTACTCCCCATATGTGATTGAGTTCTAACACAACTTTTCTCCTTATTTTGATGATTTCCTTGGATCTCCATATGTTCTTTAGGAAGCTTCTCTAAAAGAAGCTTTTCCATGCAATTCACAATTTTTTGCCTCCATCTTTTCTTCCACATTTTTTTACTGATCCTTGCATTTGTGACAAATGTTAGAAACCAAGATAATACTGAGGGGGGTGAATTGATATTATGTAAGTTTTAGCAATGTCTAATATTGTGTACATTATCACAAATAAAATACATCATAGCACCATAAATCAAACAAAATGTAAATATGAGATAAAAATACTTATGTGGAAACCCATAAAGGGAGAAAACCACAAAACTTCTATTTGAATATAGTTTTAGGTTGCAACCTACTATTACATCAACTTTTATACCACCATCCAAAAGGAGACACCCATCATCTGAATTTACAAGCACCTATTTGAAGGAAGTACCAATTCCCTAATTCTTATATGCACCAACTTCAAGGAAGCATCCACTCCCTAATATGCAACCACCAACCTTCGTTTCCCAGTAGATCCATCTTTCATTCATTTTCAAATTTAGACCTTTAAGCTCATTCTACTCAATTTAATTTTCAAACGTAACTACTTTAGCTCTCAATTAGTGAGATATTCTTCTGCAATATGAGCATGCTAAAATCAATAGTTCAAATATGTCCTCTTCACTACAATTCTTTTGTTCATCCTATTCTTGCTACTCATAAATTCTTCTCTCATGCACAATCCTACATTAATACACTCACAAAACTCAAACAATATAACACAACAACTTCAATTTTTCTATTAATTTGCAATTAATTACATCCCCAATGCTCTTTCTTATTCACCTCAATTTCTCATCAGGACAAATAAATTCTTGGCTTGTTTTTATAATTTTTTTATAAGATTGACCCTACAATTACCATGGGTATACATCCATGATATTTACCCATGGAATTATTTTTTAATGTATCAACAACCAAAATTATTTGACTATATCAATAACCATGAGGATACATTTTCTTCACATGCTTTACATGGTTGTTATATCCTAACGGCCCAATGGTCAATATGCCCCCTGTGCTCTTACTCTTCCACCCAATGCAACTAAGGGCCTTTAATGAGTAATAATTGTTTCAACCTCATTGTTTTTCTGCTCATTGGCCTTTATTTATACCTTTGTTGCTCCAATTTTTTATGGTCAATAAGCCAATAGACAACATTGCAATACAAATAAAATTGTATGTTTCTCAAGCTCATTAACTAATGGTTCTTTACTAGTTCTCAAATATCGATCATCGATATAGAACTCTTGCTCTTAAGACCTGATACACTGAGGAACTAATGGCATGAAATTTCGAGGGTCACGTCATTTGTCACCTATCATCCATGTCAACCAATCATTGAATTCCATGTTGCACTTATGTCACCTCATCACTACATCATCATGCATGCCATGCCATAAAAAATATTTTGGAACCTTTGATATCCAAATATTTGCATTGACTAGTTCCTTATGTTCATTATATCTAAATCTGGTCTAAAGGTGAACTGATGGACCCATAGATCACTGAATGCCTGAATAACCTAGAAATTGGGCATTTCGCCATATTTGGAGCAATTTGCCTAAACTATGTTATTCTATCCAAAAACCAAATACACTTAAAGCCTTCACAAAACTAGCACTTGGCATAAATTTGGATGCTTTAGAGACACATTTAGAGACTGCCACGTAAAACATGAGAACCAATCAAAACTTTCCACATGGATCTTCTGTTACATCGTCTTTGTCATGTCACTACCATATCATCTGCCGCATCATCTTCTAATCCATATCACTCTTTCTCTACCATGTCTTGGTTATGTCATTATGTCATCATGGTGATGTCATTATGCCATGTGGCATACTCTAGGTGGTGCCACATGTCACCTAGAATCATCCCACTTGGCCACCAAAAAACATCAAATATGCATGACATGTGTCACCCTTCTGTATGGCCATGTGTACATTGCCACAACATCTTGCTATGTGACATGTAGCATTTGTTCTAACTAGACTACCACCTGTCATGTCACCCGACACCTCAAAGACCATTCCAAGGCTCACCATTTGCCACTTATTACTCTTTGATACAAAGTGCACACTAATTTACCTAGGCAGTCTGATAATCCCTTTAACATCTAGCTTGGGCACCTTATGACCAAAGGTTGGGACTAGGGGCTTGTTGCCTTACTGTTATCGGGAAATCTAGTGTCCATGCAAAGCTGTTATTCCCACTAAGATGGGTAGCTATCTTAGAAACAAAAAAACTAAAGTTACTTTCATTTTCTTTTACGAGAAGTAGATAGGAGAGGAGCAAAGAATACCAACCTCAATCTTTCACTTGGTTCTTTGTTTGTTCCTTCTCCCCTCTGACAGATCTTTGCTACTCTTTCCTTGCTTACCCCGCTTCAAAGAGTACCTGTAAAGTCAAAGCAACATAATACCTTCAAAGTACTAGGATCTACAATCATAAACAATATAGGACCAGATATATATTGACCACACAAATGCATATATCATCAAACCTACAAGAATGTGGAGGAAAA
>APFE030567137.1:11025-41008 GCA_000404065.3 Pinus taeda | reverse complement strand
ACACAAAAAACAAACAAACCTTTACTTCATAACTAGCCTAAAACTCCATTAAAATAGTGACAAACCTTACAGAGAGAGCCCTCTCTGATTACAGTTGGGCTAGAAGCTGTAGTCTAAAGATTGGTTAGTGGTTACCCCGGCCGTATTCCCTAGGGAGTCGTAGGGAACAACCTGGGTGTTAACAGCTACTACACGAAAAGTGAGAAATACATGAAAAACATGATTGCAATAATGTTTTTTCATGTATTTCTCATTTACATGTAGCAAGGTCCATCAAAAGTATGAAATATGGGTACCCTTTGGATGTGAAATTAAATTTTACATCTGACAAGTACTCCGATCGAAATTTGAGTAAAATCTTAGGGTGATAAGTTGAAAATATGAGTTGAAAAAATAGTTTTATTATTTTATTATTTTTTAATATTTTTACTTTTTTACTCCAAAAATGGTGAATCATCCCCCATGGTTGACATCATCATCTTTAATCCTATTGGTCCTTATAAATTTTATTTTGGTTGTACATTTTTCTTAGGAGACCCATTTTACACCTCAAAATTCCCTTAATGGTGAGGAGAAATGCATTGAACAACTTAATGACATTACCTTCGAGCATCAATTTCGTATCTAAAAAATTGATGGGAAAAAAATTATATGGGGCAAGAAGTATTAAACTGTTGCAGAATGGGGGTCGTCGTCAGGTTTAGAATTTTTGAAGTTCATTCCAGATCATCCAATATTTGCTTCAAAAATATTATTATTACAATTAGTTGTTGAAATCCATAGTGGACAAAGGCATAAGAGAGATATAAATTATTTTGAATTCCTAGAAGAAATTAAAAGAATTTGTATTAGAGATACATATGAGTACTTTGATTTTGGTGGGAGCCTTTTTTCAATAATCAAAGTGATATCATTTCAAGATCAAGAAATGAAGATACACTTTTGAAGTCTCCATTTCTTTGGCCACAAATATGCCAAATGAATAGGAGAAAAGCCTTTTTTCAATAATCAAAGTGATATCGTTTCAAGATCAAGAAATGAAGATACACTTTTGAAGTTTCCATTTCTTTGGCCACAAATATTCCAAATGAATAGGAGAAAAGACACATTGTTGAGCAATGACAACCTTAAAGTATTATTAATTCTCCATAGGTAGAGGAAAGATAAATATATATTGGTTCTAGAAGATCATGTGCACAACATGAAGCCATGGAAGAACTTTACAAGGGTTTTGTGCATGATGTTAAGGAGGGTTACATGATAGCAGTATTATCAGATGGAGATCCAGTTTGCTATACATTTTGAGTTGCCAATGAGTTGAGGCCTCGAAAGTAGTTGCTTCAACACAGGGGGGAAACCACCCAGTCCAAACCTTAAGAAAAATCCTTTTTCATTTAAGTAGTGGCTCAGACTGCGGATAATGGGACCAGTTTCCCAATGAAATATGATTGAATGAATGTGTGATTCTCATAGTGGAGTGAAATAGATGGATCTGTAGGAATGAATCAAATGGAAAAATAATTGTATTAATCTATTCTATAACCCGAGATTGTTTAAAATTTTATCTTGGTGCGGTCTGTAATGACTTTCGTTAGTAAATGACAATATAGATTTCTCAAACACTAATGAAAATGAAACTTATTTCAAGATGATTATTTTGATTAAGTAGTTAATCAAACTAATGTGTAAACTCATATCGCATTTAGAATATCACAACAAATTGCTTAACATGTATAAAAATATCATGGAAAAATAATTGTATTAATCTATTCTATAACCCGAGATTGTTTAAATTTTATCTTGATGCGGTCTGTAATGACTTTCCTTAGTAAATGACAATATAGATTTCTCAAACACTAATGAAAATGAAACTTATTTCAAGATTATTAGTTTTATTAAGTAGTTAATCAAAATAATGTGTAAACACATATCGCATTTAGAATATCACAGCAAATTGCTTAACATGTATAAAAATATCAATGGCAGCATGATCAATAATCAATACATGTAACATTATTCTTTAAATATCAAGTAATAAGCAGTTTGAAAAGATAACTTTACTATTTACTTATGAGAAAAATAGAGGTACAATGATAGAAATACCAAATGCACTTCGCTCAACTCATAAAAGAAATAGCATCAATTTAGTCCTTCTCACAAAGATGATTCCAAGAGTACAATAGTGCAATTTCTCAAAATTCTTTATGAAAATTCTAAAAGCAATGTTCCAGTCGTTCTATTGAGAAAAATATGAAAGTACAATAGTATGAGCTTTCATAAGCCTTTCTTCATAAAATTCAAGACTCTTATTTGCTTCAGTAACTAAGCTTAAATAGCAGAAAACAACTCTAATCTATTGTGCAGAGCATTGAGGGCATTAAACAGATCCCTTAAACAATGCTTAAAGGCAAACCATATTTTGGTAGAAGTTTTTGAAAATGATTTGATGTCATCATTAGCTTCATTTGTTCCATTGAATTATTTGGATGTCTATCTGTCTGTTTGAACTAATCTGCCACTGTTAGCACAACTATATTTCTCTGTTATGAACTTGAACATGGTAAACAAGAATCGATAAGATAAACATAAATGAGATGATCAACAAATTTTATTTGAAACAAATCACTTTTTTTGGAAATCAGGAAAATGCAGAGTACAATAAATATGACACTGACATCATGGAGAGGAATACAGAGTGAGGAGGTGGAGCTTTACGAATTATCGCAATTGGAAATCAAAGTTTTGGGGAAGATCATAAAACAATTGCAATCGGAATAGAATGAGGGGCAAAACTTTAGAATAATCGCAATCGCAATCAAAATGGGAAGGAGACAAAGAAACAGTGTTCTTTTGTTATTTGTGATAGCCGCAAACATGGGGTATGTATGATTTGTATTGGATAATCCCGTCGGATCTGGTCTAATCACAAATCGAAAATTATTTGGGGTGAAGGTTGATTATAAGTCGTGTCCCTTAAATCTTGTGATTGCAGGATTCAGGGGTGATGTCATAATGACATCACTATGACGTGGAATGGTGATGTGGTGATGACCTAGATATGACATGGTGGGAGATGTGGCAATGACATGGAGGATGATGTGTATCTGACATCATATCATAATCAACATTGGGATGAGGCATGACATTTTTAGAATTTTGTGATTGCAGTATAGACCTCGGACTCGATATAAATATAAATCATAGTGTATAATCCTGACGGGTTTGGTCCTTATCGCATATCGCAATCGGAAAAGGCAATGGTTCTTGCAGTAACTCTAGACACAGGATTTAAATGAAATAGAGTTAATAATCCCTGTCGGTCCAGTTATATTGGACGCGATATAAATATAAATCATAGTGTATAATCCTGACGGGTTTGGTCCTTATCGCATATCGCAATCGGAAAAGGCAATGGTTCTTGCAATAACTCTAGACACAGGATTTAAATGAAATAAAGTTAATAATCCCAGTCGGTCCAGTTATATTGCATATCGCAATTGGCAGTGTGTGGGGGCAAAATATTTAGTCAAATTAAGGGTATTGTTTAATATGTCATGAACACATGTGATACGTCAAAGGTTCACTAAGTGAATTCCTGTGAATGCAATAATGAATTACAAAAATAATTTATGTTATATTCAGTATACCAAAGTTGATATTTTGGTTAAAAGTAAAGAAAGATTAGAAATTAATGTTGATTTTTAAAATTTAGATAGTGATATTGCCATGCTATTATTTTTCGTTATCATTTGGTATAAGATAGTTTTAAAAATGTTGAAATTTCAATGTCTCATTAAAAGGGGACACTTTGTTTTGATGGTTGATTTTAGGTTTTTGTTGCAACAGGATAAGTAGTCTTATGCTAAGATTTGAAAAGAGTTATACTTTTAGCCTTTAAAATAAAAATTACCCTTGGATAATGACTCTTTCATTTACTTTTTCATTTTTAAAAGTGTTTTAGTCATATCATTTGTCCATAATTTCATGGTTGAAATAAGTTAAAAAAATTAAGGTTTTCAATTCCATGGTTGAAAATTTGTCAAAATCTTAATTTTTTTCTTAGTTATGATATTTTATCTTTAATGCTATTGTTGAAAGCAATTACAATTTTAAGGTTTTTAGAGTCAAGATATTTTATCTTTAACATCATGGATGGAAATTGTTGAAATTATAAGGCTTTAAGACATGATAGTTTATCTTTAACATCATGTCCGAGAATTGTTGGAATTTTACGATTTTTCAAAGTCATGATATTTTATCTTTAATTCCATTGCTAACAATTGTCAAAATTGTAACCCAATTTATTTTTGTTCCAGCATCAACACTTATTGTTTTGAGGGTTTTTTTCATCCTTTTTGCAAAAAAAATGTTTTTACTACTATTTAAAAAAATGTTGAAAATTTACCCTAAAAAAAATCATTCTTGCATACACAATTTTTGTTTTTGGATTGTTTTTTCATGTTTTTTTTGGGTTTTTTGGGCTAGAGTTCTTTTTTTGAGGTAATAGTTCTCATTTGATTGGTAACTTTTTTCATTATGAAGATGTGATAATAACTTAAAATTATAATTGAATAATATCCCAAAACATCCCTCATAAGTAATGAACTTCTGAATAAAGAAAGCCACATCATCCCAAGGGTGAGGAAGGGGTTTTCTATCAATACATTTCCCCTTTCTCTTTACTTCCTCTCCTCATTATAAAAATGCTTCCCTAGCTATTAGAACTGTTATTTTCCTAGAAAACTAGTGAGCCCTTATCTGAGGTAAGCCTGTCACCCTGGAAATTATGTCCTTTGTAATAGTAATTATGAATCCTCTAACCTCTAAATGTTTCTCCTATAGAGCTTGTGTGAATTCCATAGAAATATGTTCGTTGAAACCTTGCAGCTTCTCAAAGTAGACTAACTACATTGCATTCCCAAATATTTGTAAGCTTCTAGATGGTGTAGCATCACATCAATGGAATCTGGTTCATGAAAGATTGTCACTCCTCCCATGGTTGTTTCAGAGACTCTTACTGGTCAGAACTACTTAGAAATTGTTACAAGGTGGCACTTGTTCAATACAAACACTTGGGTAGAGAATATTAGTCGAATGAAATTTGGCAATGGGTAGGGAATAATTAATGCTACCCTTTCAATGAATTCAAGCTTTCAAGAATGATTTCCAGGTAGTCACATTGATTTTCATGAGAAATGGGTAATTATTGATTTACGATAAGTGTATTATGCAGCCATCAGATGGTAATTACCGAATTTGGCTACAATCATTATGTTTCATACAATACGTACCAGACACTCCTCCCCCAAACTTAATTACAAAAGTCAACGTTGACATGTGTAAAAAAATATTCATATCCAATGCCATAAAGAGGAGAAAAATATGATGTTACAGAGGAAGCTACAAAGGAAGCTAAAATGGAGGGTAAAAACAATGCCATAACCAAGAGAAAAATAAGACGTTACACAAGAATCTATACGTGAAGCTACATTAAGAGCTAAAGAACAGGCTAAACTGGGCATTATAGTCGGTGCTAAATTCGATGCTAAATAGCATTGAATGTCTGTGATTGGCAGGAAAAACACTAAAATTAGTGCCATCTTGATAAATAGTGTTGTTTTTTCAAAAAGGTGGAGAGAAATACACTTAAAAAATAAGTTGAAGCAAAAAAGGGAGCTAAAGATGAAGCTAATCACATGGATTTTTTGTAGTGTCCAGAGTGATCGATCCTCAAATCCCACGGCCTCTATCTAGGCCAAAATGCTAAGACCCTCAACTAGCAAGCACTAACTCACCTTTCCTAGTGAGAACTTTGGGCCAAGACCTCGCTCAACCCCTTCTTATTTGGTGATCGGATCTAGATGTTGAAAGGACCTCACTCTACCCTATGTAGTGTGTAATCAAGGTCTATGACCTCACTCCACTAACCCTTCTAGTGTGTGATAAGGGTTGAGGACCTCACTCCACCATGCATGTTGTGTGATTAGGGTCCAGGACCTCACTCCACCATTCCTGGTGTGTGATCAAGGTCCTCCTCCAAGGTACACTCAATCAACACTACCTGTTGAGCCCTCTAGGTCTCTTGGACCCATTCTCTCTTTTGGGAGAATGTCCATCCCTACTACAAACATCAACACCCCTCTCAATGAGAGGGGTAATTTCCATGAGCCTCAGCTTGTCTCTGAAGTACACAAACTTTTCTCTTGGAAACATCTTCTTCAAAACATCAATTGTTTTCTCATCGATCAATATGTATTCGAGTCTTATTTCTCTCATTTGTACCATGTCATGGATGTGGTGGTACTTGATCTCAATATGTTTCAAACTATCATGGAACACAAGATTCTCTGAAAGCTTCACACAACTTCGATTATCACAATGTATCATTATTTGTTCCAACTCTTGGCCAAACAATCCTGCAAACAACTTATGGAGCCATACTACTTCGGTGCAAGCCTCATTGGCTACAATGTACTCTACTTCAGCCATGTTGAGTGCAATTGACCTATGCTTCCTTCTTATCCATGATATCATAGTAGATCCCAAACTAAAGCATACTCCTGAGGTAATCTTCGTATCTTTACCACTTCCTACCCAATTAGCAATCATATATCCCTAAAGTTGTACATCGTTGTTTGAGACAAATCTCAAGCCTTAATTCACTATGCCACATAAATATGTCAATATATGCTTGATCCAAGGGATCAATAATATGTTCAAAATGAAAGTGCTCAAATTCTCTCGAAATTGGTGCCAACTCAAAGATCTCATCGTTTTTATTCCAACGATGGTTGAACCACCTCAACTCAACACTGTAGGAGGAAGTTATCGCATTTTGAAGTTTTTGGAAAACAGTAAGAAATTCAACTTGTAGGGTTGACTAAGTAGTGTATAGCTACCACGTGGCAGTTCATACGATGACATCATGTTGATGTCATTAACTGACTGGGATGGGAGGGCATGTGGCACATGGTGGTTGGTTGTAAGGTTGTTGTGGTGGACCAATCATAGGTCACCATGTGGCCTAACTAGAGGGCACCACGTGGCCCAATTAGAGGTCGCCAAGTGTTCTTGGTTTTCGTGTCAAAAATTTGTTATGGACCAAAATGGAACTCCGTAGGTTTTGAACTCTCGACCTCCCACCAACTAACAGACCACCCTATCATCACACCACAATGTTTCTTGTTAAACATTAGTGGTAGTGTTATATTTAAATTTAAGAGTTGCCACTATTGGGGGGAGGTTCGGGCCAGTCGAGAACGAGGACTTATGTAACAATGTGACCACCCGTAGAGGATTCAGGGCTATGACAGAAAGGGCAGAGGAGACAAGCACTTGATGTTGGAGTTATCATGTGACTAATGGGGTAGAAACCAAGGGTCGGGACGTGTGGCATGCTGCCCATGCTCATGGCCATGTGGCATTGAGGAACCAGGGGCATAGTGCTCGGATGGGGTCTCCACCCGTGTATAAAAAATATTAAATTTGTATAGCCAAAACACACAACCTTTGCCACTAAACACGGATCGAACCCATGACCATTGGTAGACTAATGGAGTTACATACCAACGTGCCTAAGGATCAGTTTGTGAAAAAAATTGTAGAACAAACAATATTGTAGAGAAATTTTGCAGGCATAATGGAGAAGGAGGCCTAACTTGGCCATTTTTTCAACCTTTTTGAGCCAAAGAGGAGCCTATGTAAGGCTTTTTGGGCATTCTAGACACAATGGAAGTGATGTTTTTTCAATTTGAGTATTGTATGTTGATGTAATTTGACATTTGAGCATATAATATAAAGGGCCACTATTGGAAGTTGGACCCGAAGACGTAGCCCATGACGAGTGAACTCCATCATCAAATTGTTGTGTTGAGATGTTGCTTATTTTCCATTTTTAACTGTTAAATTTGCAAAAAATAACTTAGTTTCTATGTTTTTTCAATCGTGGTCCATTGCCAAAAGACATAAACTAGCTTGAAAAACTTTATTTTAAACCTTCAATTTTAATTTCATATTAGTTTGGTATCAGATCCAAGTCTTTGTGAAAAATTGACAGATTTCGCAAGTGTTTTCTTGAATGATAGCAAGGTTTAAATTGAAAATAGGAGTACTTTAAGAACTAAACCTTCAAATTGGCTCAAGGAGGCCGCAAACTCCACAAGTCATGGCACATGAAGAAGGACAAGAATTGATGTCAGAGGATGAGAGAGATTTTAGAAATTCTTTCTATGATGTGGCTGAGATGGTGAAAGTCTTGTACACAAAGAGAATAACAAGGTTGCAAGGAGAAATTTCTAATAAACCAAAAGGTAATGGTAGTGATGGGAGCAAGCCTCCACCTCCACCTCCTCCCTCACCTCTATCCTCACCTTATTTGTCACCTCATTCATCTCATAGACATACTCCTCCTCCATCTCCAAAAGGACATGCTAAGACTCCTTTGATTAAGCTTGATGTCAAGTTTGAATTGCCTATGTACAATTGGGAATTATGAAAAGTTGGATAATTGGGTTCGACATATTGATGTATATTGTAGGAATCAAAAAGTTGATGATGATGCCACAAAAATATGGATTTCTTCTCTTTGCTTGGAAGGTGCAACCCTCATCTGGTGGGAGGCCTGAACTCAAGAAGATTTGAAGAAAAGTGGTAGAATTATCTCTTCTTGGAATGATTTTATAGTTGCATTAAGAAGACAAATTTATCCATTACCTTACATGTAGAAAGAAATTATGAATTGGCAAAATTTTAGACAAGCTAAAGGTCAGAGTGTCCAAAGTTACACACAAGACTTTAGAAGAAGGTATTTAATATTGGTTGTTGATTTATCTTCACAAGGTACTCTCCTTAAATATATAGGTGGATTAGATAGTTATTTGAGACATATTATACTTATGTTTAATCCCACCAATCTAGATCAAGAATGTGTTCAAGCAACTCATTTAGAATCAAGAGGCAAGAATGTTCGTCAAGATACTAGAAAGAAACCTTCTAAATTTGGAGACAATGGAAAGGGAAAGTTTAAATGAAAAGGAAAAAAGAATGCTACCGTCAAGAAAGAAGGAGAGAAACTTACCTGTAAACAATGTTCAAAAGATTGCCATGATGAAGACCATTGCTGGAAATTACATCCAGAATTGAGACCAAAGAAGTTCAATAACAAGGGGAAACAAAAGATTGTTGCTACAACTCAACAAGATCTAGGATCTGATTCAGGTGATGAAACCAAAATCACAACCATGGGAATGAAAGGTATAGCTTCTAATGCAAGTACTAGTTCTTCTAGTAAGCCTATTGAATCTCAAAATGGTAAAGAAATAAGTGAGCTTTTCCATATCAGGGTCATTACAAAACATACAAAGGTTGATACATTATTTTATAGTGGATCCGAAGTCAATCTTATCTTTGAAGAAACTGTCAAGAAACTTAATTTATAAACTGCATCTCATGCTAAACCTTACCCTTTGGGTTGGGTATGTGATGATGCCAAATTACAAGAAAATGTAAACTCAAATTCGTCATCACTACTAATTTCATAGATGAGGTGGAGCTTGATGTTGTAACACTTGATATTTGCATAATTGTTTTAGGGAGTCCATCTTGTATGACCGAAAATCCATATTCTATCGTTATGAGAACAAATATCATATTTTTAGAGATGGAGTTGAGTATATTGTTAGAGCACATTGCAATAAGATGAACTTATCTCTTGTTAGTGTTGGTCAGATGAAATGGCTTGTAAATGCTAGTAAGAATTTTAACATAGTTAATGATCAAATGAGGAAATGACCTAGTACCCATTTTTTTGAGGTAGAAAAAAATCACTCAATTTTAAAAAATGGTGATTCAAAATACACCTTTTTTTTGGAGCATATTTTTGCCACTTCATTTTTTATTTATTTATTTATTTTTTAATCAAGTATGAACATTTTTTGTAAATGTTAGTGATTTTCATGCTAATTTTGAAAAGTGTTGATGCAACATCAACACATTATTTTAGAGGGCTTATCTTTGACACTTTATATTTTTTTATGTATCGAGTGTGAACAATTTTTTTTTGGTTAGTGATTTTCATCTTGATTTTGAAAAGTGTTGATGAGCATCAACCATTTTTGTTTAAAGGGCTTAGTTATTACACTTTAAATTTTCTAATGAATTAAGCGGGGATATTTTTTTTTTAAATGTGGTGATTTTCATGTTAGAAATAAAACATAAAAATAAAAACATGACAAAAAAATCAAATACTAAAAATATATATAAAAAATAAAAAAAAAACAAAAAACCTATAAAAATGTAAAAAAAACATAAACATGACAAAAATAAAAATAATAAAAACATGTTAGTAATAAACATAAAACATAACAAAATAAAAAAAAAAAACATAAACATGTAGTAAAAAAAATCAAATACAAAAAAAATAGTAAAAAGGAAAAAAAAAAACAAAAAACAAAAAACCTATAAAAAATGAAAAAAAAAAAACCAAAATTAAGGAAAAAACAAAAAATAAATAAAAATATATAATAATTTAAGGAAAAAAAATAGAACCACAAAAAAAAAAAAAAAAAAAAAAAAAAATCTAAAAACATTTTTAAGTTAAAAATAATAAATAAAAAATAAATAAAGAAAACCTCATTAGAAAAAAATACAAAAATAATACATAAATAACAAAAAAAAATATAAGGAAAAAAAAAAAAAAAAAAAAAAAAAAAAAAAATATATATATAATATATATATATATATAAATTAAAAAAAACACAATTAAAAATAAAAAATAAATTACGTCCTACCTCCCCCTCCCCTCCTCATCCCTCGCCCCTCCCCCGACCCTTCCCCTCTCCACCCCCTCCCTCCCTCATCCTCTCCCTCCCCCACCGACCCCTCGCTCCCTCCAAGACTGCCCTCACCCCCCCCCCCTCCCTTGTTCCTCTCCTCTTCCTTCCCCTTCAACCCCCGCTCACCCTTCTCCCCTCCCTGCCTGGGCCCCTAGTTAGTGGCCAAGAGGCCGCAGGCTGATTTCATGGGTGGTTACAGGTGGGTGAACTGGACGAAGGTGAACTAAGTGGGCAGTTGGTTTGGCAAGTCGACAAACAAGTGGACCAAGCGAGTGGGTAGGCGAGTTGAACAAGCAAGTGATTCGTTGAGTTGGAAGTTTGGTGAACAGTCGAAGGGCAAGCGCGAAGAGTCGAAGTGCACCCGTACAATAGTGCGATGAGCTAGGTGGGCGACTCGAGCTCAGGGCAAGGTTGCATGACTACCAGTAGGGAGAAACAAAGAACGGGCAAGTGCGACCAGGTAGAGAGTTGGGCACGGGCATCGGTGACACAACCCACGACCGAGTAGACGATAGCGTCAGATGGCATGAGCTTGTGGAATAGTGGAGTTGCACAGTGAGGGTGGGCAGACGACACGCAAGGTGCTGAATGATGGGCAAGGCCTCACGATAGGGTGGACCGCCCCGGGACAAGGCTACATGATAGTGCGGGTGAGCTGAATGGTGGTTCGAGGTGAATTTTTGAAATAGCAGTTTGGCATTGTTTGGCCAAAGATATTTTGGGGTTGCCCTAGAGAGGCTGATTGTATATGAACTTGTAAAAATATATTGTTATATTATTGTGGGCAAGTTCTTATCAGACATAGGAAGCTCAAATCAAGATGAGCGAGTCTAATAGGAATGTCGAGACCACTTTCATGGCTAAATTTTTGGATTGAATGGAGGAGCTATCTTCTAAAGTAACTTCTATGAAGGTCGAGAATGTTGAATTTTGGGATGGCTACTCGAAGTTGAAAGAATAATTTGAAGACCTCAAGGTCCGATACAAGTATACATAATGGTTGTATACACAAATAGAGAAGGAAGTCAAAGGGATTGGAGCTGCAAGGGACCAAGATTTGGAAAAAATCTTGAAGTTGCATAATGATCTTGGAGATGCTCGGAATGAGATGGCAGTTTTGAAGAAATCTATTGGGAAGAACTCTGGTGGAGGAGTTGCTCATGTGAAAGTCAAGGAACCTAATTCTTATGACAGGACGAGGAGTGCAAAAACTATTGGTAACTTTCTATGGGACATGGAGCAATACTTGGAACGTTTGCAGATGTCTGATGAGGAGGCCAAAGTCAAAGTAGTTAATTAGTTCTTGATGAAGGATGCTAAGATGTGGTGGCGAAGGAAGATGGACTAGATTTCCAATGGAAATGCTATGGAGATCACTTCGTAGGATGATATGAAGAAGGCTTTGCAAACTCATTTTAGTCCACAAGATGAAACATGGGGTGCAATGATGAAGATAAAGTATATAAAGCAGACAGGGAGCCTACAAGCTTATCAGCAAGAATTTTCAAGTGCAATTTTGGAACTTCCTAACATGGCGGAAAGGGACAAGGTATTCAATTTCATTATAGGGTTGAAACCTTGTGCATGCAATGAGGTGAAGACGCAAAATATTGAAACACTTGAAGAAGTGTTTGCAGTTGTTGATCGCTTGGTAGAACATTATGATAAAGGAACTGAAGAGAAGAAGAAAAGACTGACAAACCGAAAGATAAGTCTACAAAAGAAGAGCCTTCGAGATCGTATGACAAGATGAAGATGAAGAAGCCATTGCAGTGTTGGATATGTGAAGAACCACATATGATGAAGAATTTTCCTTCAAGACCGAAAGTGGTTGTGATAACACAATCTAATGCAAAGAAGAAAGAGGAAACTTCTATTGGGGTTATGCAGATTCTAGGAGATGGAGTGGCTACAAAAGCGATCTCACGAAGAGATCCTGAAATAAACAAGTTGGAGTATATTGAGATGAACATTGTGAATAAAATCATACTCACTATCATGGATAGTGGTGTAAATTGCAACTTCATGAGTGAGGATACTGCGAGGAAGATTGGACTGAAGTTTTTATCTATTTAGGCACAAATGAAGGCAAGGAACTTTCCTCCTGATTCTGTGATTGGTGTGGTTGAGAGAGTCAATGTGACACTAGGTGAATGACAAGGAAGGTAGATTTCACAATGATGCAGATAGATGACTATCAATTTGTGTTGGGTATGGAATTTATGAAGCAATTTGAAGCTATGATAGTTCCACATATGAGGAAGTTGTACATTTACGACGGGTGAGATGATGTAACTATTGGCATGCCAACCATGGGGCTTACGAAGGCCGACTGTAAATTGTTAGCGATGAATGTGGAGGATGTCAAGTGATATGAAGAGGTATATAAGAGGTTGTCTTCTACAGAGGAAAAACTTATGGAACAATCATAGGTGATTCAGACATTGTCTAATAGTATCTTGCATCTATCAAGCAGACTAGAGGCAATGGAGAAGGATGAGGATGTTAGCCTGAATGTTCAAATGGAGGATCGGGAAGCATAATTGCAGAGGTTAGAAGTGGATTATCCTAATAGATGGATTGAGTTTATAAGTGAGGAAGAGGGAGAGCCTTCAGGCTCCACTTCCTCCCTATCTTCTTAGATTATCATGGAGATGAGGCTCATTGTTAGTTTCTCATGGCAGTGAGTCTCCAAAATTTTGAGCAGTGATCTAGGTGGATATTGGTGGCCACCCACCAAGTCCACTTGGACCCCCACCATTATTTCTTTCAACTTTTCATTTTCCTTAGTTGTTGCACAGATTACTATTTTTAGTAGTTTTTCGGGTCCTAAACTTTCGGAGCCATTTTGAGGCCCTAAACAACATTTGTTTGGAAAACTGGGACCAACATGGGTCCATGGACCGATGTTGCTCCTTCGAAATTTGTAGTTCTCGAATAGATATTTCTAACGAGATATTGTGTGCGTCAAATGGAGATTGTATGCCAAAGTTATGACCCTGGAAAGTTGATGTACCAATTTACCCAAACGATGCCCACAATTTGGCGTTTCATCTTCTAGGGTTAGGTTTTTGGATGTTTAGTGTTTTTCATTGTTTCTCAACAATAAAGAGGTATTCTAGCCTCATTGTAACATAGTTCAGAGGCATGTAGCCGCCACATCTCTTCTCAGAGATAAGCTACCATTTCCCTAGCTACTTTATTTCCATTTCTATTTGTAAGCATATTTCAGTATTTTATAGTAATGAAATGAAGTATTATTTCTGCTGTGTTGAAAATAACAACAAGAAATGATAAAAATAAAATCTAGAAATTCCAATTTTAATTTTTCCTTGAATTAAAATTGTGAATTAAAATCAAATTTAGTCTCACCAGCTACTTAGAAATAATTAATTAATTCATTATGGATTAATTAGTTGGAGAAATTCAAGTTAGAAGTCTTTCTAAAGTCATGCAAGAGTTATCCCTTAAATTAAGGAGATTATCACTTAATTAAGGTGATAAGATTGAGTTATATTTGAGTTGTAATTAGTTAACTCAGTTTACTAAGTTATGTCCAGTTAAATTAGTTCCAAACTATTTGAGCAACTAATAGAGAGTTAACAATCAGTTGATGCATGCATGCACTCAACTAGTGTACTCCAGTTAACTGAAGGTTCTCTCATCAGAAACTCATGCATGTCTATTATGAGAAAGGCACAATTGAGATTAAAGCCAAGGACAATGTACTATCATTTGCACGTGTTTCCTATAAAGAAAATTCATGCATGTAGAAGGAACAGGTTCCTTGAGGATTGCGCAGTTCTGATAGTGTATTAGAGCAGTGTTCCACTTTGTGAGGTGAGAATCATCAACTATGAATAGTGCAAGGACATAAGAGCTTGGAGGGCAGAGGGGAAGGCTTGTGAGAAGCCATGATTCCCTGTGAGCATCTATGAGGACTGTATTGAGAGCTGGCTAGCTGTGAGAGCTAAGGCTTTGTATAATCTCTATGTATTTCCACCTTGTATGATAATACAGATAGTGGGGTTTTTAGCTGAGGCTTTCCCCAAATTATTTTCATGTGTATTATGATTTCTTCTTCTTCTGGTTATATTGTTCAGCTCTAATTCAACACGATCTTTAAGCTTCCACAAATTGATAGTTGAAGTAGGTTATAGTATTTTTCTTTGATTTATATTGCATTATTAGGTTAATCTATAGTCAGATTTTCTACATAGTCTTAGAACAAGATTTATAGAGAATTTTCAGAATTTCTACATGGTATTAGAGCCTAGTTTATCCGAGTTGTGAACAGTGTACTGAGAAGAGAATTCAAAGTTTGAAGTTCGGGGTTGCAGGTGCAAATCAAATTCTTATCATACTTCAAGGTTGGCTAATGGCGTTCTATGGCTTGAGACTCGAGTATGCCTTGGAAGGTAGCTCAAATTACATAGCATGGAAAGATTTCATGGAGGTCGTATTAGAAGACAATGGCTTGAAGGATTTCATTGATCAAGAAATCCCAAATCCAAGTTCAACTAATGCACAAGAGTTGGCTGAGTGGAAGAAGTGTGTGGCAAGGGCGAGATAGATCATCCTTGAGGGATTTCGACACCATATTGTCTCGAGTCTCCATGGGAAGGATACTCCATATTCAATGTGGAAGACATTGAAGGACCTCTACCAGAACAGTAACAACCAGAGAAAATTGGTGCTTAAGGATAAGCTTCGAAGAATCAAGATGGAGAACGACGATACTATTTCCATATATTTGAACAAGCTCACCACCTGTAGAGATGAGCTTGGAAGTGTGGGAATAACTACTACTGATGGTGATATGGTGAGCCTCGCTCTCCTTGGCCTTCAAAAGAGCTAAAATAACTACCAGGACTCTGTGAATGGAAGGGAGAAACTTCCAGATTGGGAATGATTGTGGTCGGATCTCATTGAGGAGGAGATCAGGAGGAGCACATGAGATGGTTCTTCATCCAAGGAGGATGATGAAGAAAATATTGCCTTAGTAAGTAAAGCAAGGAAAGGGAAGGGGAAGGCGTCCCATTCGGAATCGAATTCTTCTCATGGAAGGAAGAAGGGTGACAAGTCTAAAGTGAGATGTTTTAATTGTCATGAGATGGTACATTATGCGACTAATTTCCCATCAAAGAATTCCAAGAAGGGATCCTCGAAAGGATCAGAAGGTGAGGTATTAGCCTCTCAGTTCGAAATGGACTTTACCCTCATCGCATGCATGGTGTCATCAATGATGGGTTGTGGATGGTATCTTGACAATGGAGCCTCATTCCACATGATCAGCGATAAAATTTTATTCAGTACCTTGGAGGAGAAAGACCTCAAGATGCTAATAGAGATGGGTGATGACGAAAGATATAGTGTTTCAGGAGTGGGCACGATTACTTTTCATAGGGAGCATGGAGCTCCTATCACCTTGACAGATGTGAAGTATGTGCCTGGACTAAAGAAGAACTTGGTATCGGTCATGATGTTGGAGGAAAAAGGCTACAATATTGTCTTCAGTAAGGGAAAGGTTTTCCTTAGACACATCACCATGAGACAGGTGAAACAGATCGGTTCACGAGTCAAGAACCTGTATGCTCCTGAGGTTCATGATGCATGCAAAGCCTTGAGGAGAAAGGCAAATGTTAGAGACTTGGTGGTTGAGAGGGAGAGTAAATTACCTCTCAACATGCAATCCCAGAAGAAGTCTCAAACAATTTTGGAGGATCCACAATTGGATAACTGGGTAGAGGGATCACATGCAGCCATACCTCCAGGTGTGAGGTGGGGCAATGTGAAGTGATAGTCCCATGAAGGCTGAAATTGGGCACGGTCCATTGAGAGGTTTTATCTCATGGATCATACCTTGCTATGGGAGCCCAAAGTACATAATAGCGAGAGGAATCAGTGGGATTGATGCAGTCAGAGATCAAAGTGACAGAGGCTAGAGTATTCAGATACTAAAGATCTCAAAGAAGGATTGACAACAGTGCAGAAAGGCAGATTCAACAGAAGCGTAGAGTTTTCAGTTGACAGAGGTAATAGTAGTCAGAGACTTTGATGATAGATGCATCATACTGATTCAGTTTGGATGTTTGTTTGTTTTTTTTTTTTTTTTTTTTTTTTTTTGGAGTTGCTGGAGCAACAACACTAGAGAGAAGTGTTGCATGCAGAACATTCCAAAGGTTCGGGAATGGGATCGAGTTGAATTCCTTTCTTGTTGAGAGGGGGTGTTGAAAATAGCAACAAGAAATGATAAAAAGAGAATCCAGGATATTCCAATTTTAATTTGTCCTTGAGTTAAAATTGTGAATGAAAATTCGAATTTTGTCTCACCAGCTGCTTGGAAATAATTAATTAATTCATTATGGATTAATTGGTTGGAGAAATTCAAGTTAGAAGTCTTTCTGAAGTCATGCAATAGTTATCCCTTAAATTAAGGAGATAAGATTGAGTTATATTTGAGTTGTAATTAGTTAGCTTAGTTTACTAAGTAAAGTCCAGTTAAATTAGTTCCAAACTGTTTGAGGAAATAATTGTGAGTTATCAGTCAGTTGATGCATGCATGCACTCAACTAGTGTACTCCAGATAACTGAAGGTTCCCTCATCAGAAACTCATGCATGTCTATTCAGAGAAAGACCCAGTTGAGATTAAAGTCAAGGACTATGTACTATCAGTTGCATGTGTTTTCTATAAAGGAAACTCATCCATGCAGTCAAGGTAAGGTTCCTTGAGGATTGTGTAGTTCTGATAGGGTGTAGGATCAATGTGAGTGGTCAATCTTCCACTTGGTAATAGGAGGATCACCCAGAAGAAACTACGCAAGGAAATAGGAGCTTGGAGGGCAGAGGAGAAGGCTTGTGAGAAGATTTGATTTCCTGTGAGCATCTAGGAGGATTGTACTAAGAGCTGGCTAGCTATGAGAGCTAAGGATTTGTGTAATTCTGATGTATTTCCACCTTGTATGATAATACAGATAGTGGGGTTTTTGGTTGAGGCTTTCCCCTGAGAATTTTTTGTGTTTCATGTGTATTGATTCTTCTTCTTCTGGTTATATGTGTTCAGCTCTGATTCAACTCAATCTTTAAGCTTCCACAAGTTTGACAGTAGAAGTAGATTATAGTATTTTGCTTTGGTATATTGCATTATCGAGTTAATCTACAGTCAGATTTTCTACATAGATCTCAGACGTAGATTTGTAGAGAATTTGCAAGAAATTCTACAAAATTAAGGTCAGTTGCCCCACCGTAGTGGAAGAACCATTCCAACATTGGGGCTTGGATATCATTGGGGAGATTTTCCCACATTCATCAAAGTAGCATTGCTATATTCTGGCGGCTACATATTACTTCACGCGGTGGACAGAAGCAGTTTTGCTGAAACAAGTGAACGACAAGGAAGTCATCACCTTCCTACAACATAACATCAACTCTAGGTTTGGAATTCTTGTATCACTTGTGTTTTAAAATGCAACTTACTTCTTTTCGTTAAAGCTTTATGAATTTTCATTTTAAAATGGTATTGTGTTCAAGCATTCTACTAACTACTAGCTGAAGGGAAATGGTCTTGCTGAGTCTACAAACAAGAACCTCATTCACATCATCAGAAAGACCATTTACTCTGAACAACAAAACTAAAATTCCACTCTGGTGAATGCTCTATAAGTTGACCGAGTCACACCTAAGCCTTCTCTAAATACCTCCCCCTACTTCCTAGTATATGGAAAATAATCCATCCTCCCACCGAACATCTACTTGCCTTCTCTCTAGTTGTCCCAAGAATCCCAAGGAAAGCCATGTCCGTTAGTTCAACATAGGATGGACACATTGCACAAGCTATAGGAAGAAAGGATGAAAGAAAAGAAAAATTTACACTCCACCAGAACCGTATTAAGAGATGGGTCGACGGAAAGTCTGCAGGGAGTACTAACTTCAGTGTGGGTGACAAACCCCATGAGGACAAAGGAAAACACATGAAGTTTCAATCCTTGTGGATTTGTCCATTCACATTCCACGAGAAGCTTGGCCAACACATGTACTATCTTCAATCACTTGATGGTAGGATCAACACCCTCCCTGTCAATGTCCAAGACTTAAAATGTTATTTTGAATGATCTGGGGTCATGCCCCGCACTATGTAAATAGTATTTTCATTGCTTGCTCAGTCGTTTGGTTTGTTGTTTTTCTTTGGTTTATTGTTCTAATATTTTTCTTTTGTAAACAAGTGTTGTGTCACACTGCATTCTGGATTCTGAATGTGTATGTGGCTGAAGTTCAACAATTCTTGTGACATTGCAGCACTTGTCCAGTTTTGTGTCCATCTTCTTTATGTTTGGTTGTAACTTTTGGGCAATGAAGTCTCGACGGAAAATACCATCCATCTGTAAGGAGAGTTTTAGTTAAACCATGAATCTGTGTTCAGCCTCGGAAACCTCATGCATGTACTCATTCTTTTTCTCTAGTGTGTTCAATATTATCCAACTAGAAGAAATGAAGAAGGGGAAAATCTAAATGAGTAAACCTAAATTAGAGGAATTTACTTACTTCTTTGAAGGAACAACCTCTCTTGTTCTCAATAAGTCGGGATCCCTCTTCCTACCCAAAAATAAATAAGTGCATATGCATGGTTCTCTTTAAAAAAATCACAAAGGACAAAGAAGAGAAAGGCTTCTTGCACTGAGAGGTGAAGCATGCAAATCCACCAGGGTAATTTCCAAGCTCACTGGCAATGAAGCAATGCTTTTGTTCTTGTGTGACTCCATAGGGGTACTGTCCAAGCCTACTGTTAGTGGAGAAACACCATAGATGAAAATTTATACCCTTCCTAATTCGAAACATTGTGATCTGGTTGAATCTTATGTTGTGTTCAACTGAGTTAATACAAGGTGAACCATGTTTTTCCATGGGCTAAGTGGGGAAGCCGAAGTAATCTACATGATGAATCAATACTCCCTGAAGGACCAAGGCCCTACACTAAAAATCGAACCAAAACAAAGAAGTTGATATTCAACCAGTTTGTCACCAAGTGTTGTAGCGACTACAACACCCTCCAAAATTTTGGCTTACACTCAAATTTTAGAGCTTTCCTTGGTTTTTCCTTTGATGGTTGCAAACACTCAAGCTCATTCCTTGAGCTCTGTCAGAGTCCCTTTTTCTTGCTTAACCAACTGTCATCTTTTGGCATGTTGTTTTCTTTGTCATACATGTGATCTTGTTATGGTCATTTCGAAGGTTTGTCTTTGTGTATTTCGGTTGTCTTACCTATGTGAACACCCACCACACTCTCACACAAAGTTGTAATCATTGTCGCACAAGTGTCGCCACCAATCCAAAGGTTTATCCCAAGTGTCGCACTTGTCACTTTCAGCTCTAGGCAGTCCCAAAGAGGGTCATGCTTTGCTATGTTGTCCCAGTGGTCAGTGTTGTCATGTTGTCAAAGTATGCTAAGTGTGTGATCAAAATGTCAAGTCATCACAATTTTACTTACCTCTCACACTTAGCCATTTTCCTAAAAAGCTCTCAATGGAACAACTTCAGTTCACCAAACCCTGACTGAGTTGCAATTCGTAGTCTCAGCCCTCAGTGGTGCTGCTCTGCTGACTAGAACTATGCAGTGCTTAAGGTTGTCCTCCGAGTCAGTTGCATTGCACAATCCCATAAGTGAGCAGTTTGTCTTCCTTCCCAGAACTGCGCAGAAACTACCTCATTGTCTATTTGAACTATTCACTTCACAATATCAGTCATCAAGCCTCACTCTTGCTTACTAGAACCCCACACTATGCAGAGACCTGAGCCTGCACTACTCTGAGAAAATGTGTAGAGATGTCCTCTAAGTGACTTCCCTTAGTCGGGACTCACTGCTCTCCAAAAATGCATAGAACTTTCCTTGGGTCCCTCTGTTTTCTTGCCTTCTCTTCCCTATGGAAACTGCGCAGAGGTTTCCCTCATGGTCCCACCTTGCAGTTGCCACTGGTGTCCATGACTATGCGATTCTGCCTCCCAATGGCCTCTGCACAATTTTCCCCGACGATGAAGATTGTACCTCATAGTTCCTTATCCAAGCCTAAGCTGCGATCTGTGTAGTATCAGTGACTTGTCCTCCCTCCTTGTCACTTGGAACTGTGTAGTGCATAGTTATTGGGCCCTCTCACAGCCTGTCATCTATCCTGGGCCCGAAACATGGAAAACAATGCATCATGTTAGATTAGGAGGTTTTGGATTTGATGTTGTCCTATGATGATTGAATTGCAAGCACAGGTACACTAGTAGATCATGGCAGGATGATGAACGAGATGAAGAAGGAGTGCACAAGCTAGAAGACTTACTTGCAGATGGACAGATGAACAAGGCACACCAAGCAACAAGTGAAAGGAAGACAGGTATGGAACCATCTTACAATATCAAGACCATTGAAGACCCCGCAACACCAAGCAATGTGGAGGAGAAGACAAAGTACACCCGAGAGTACATCCATCATTTAGCAGCGCAACAACTTGACATGGACACCACATCCATCAAGTACATGTCAGCAGTGTTGTGTAAAGAGTTTTCAAAGCCACATCACCACCATGGGCCATATTTGTTGTAAGTAAATGTAATGTAAAGTGGAACTCCAATGGAAGTACACAAGAAATTGAAGAGTCATGTCAGTTGAAAATCCATAGGAAGTTTAATGTTCATGAGGGTAGTCCAAGAGTCACAAGGGTCAAGCATCACCCTTGGCTATATATACCCATCCCACTGTATGAGCAAGGACTTTTCACATTGTCTCCTCCCACATAGACTTGAGATTAGACAATCAGTTCTTTGAGGAGCGAGGAGTCGCTCCAACATCCCACTATTAGGACTTGTGATGTATGCTGTACAGATGTGTTGTGGTACTTTTGCTTAATACATAAGCTTATTAAGGCCAACACGTTTTGATGCATTTTTTGTATATGTTTGTAAGACTATTCTTTCAGCATTTGCAATGCATGTTTGTTTCACCTGTACTAAGATAGCTGAACTCTTTTGATTGTTTTAGTACTTAGATTTTTCGAAATGTACTATACTGGTTATCACCGTTGTCACATCCCTATCGACTACTTCACGGGATACTAGGCAAACCACCTTTGTTAACTGGTTATCCCCACTATCACATCCTTGTGGACTACTCCACAGGATACCCAAGAGACCATCATTTTGTTTTGCTTACAACAACTGTCACATCCGTGTGGACTGCTCCACTGGGTGGTGTAAGCGTTGTCCCCTTCACTTTGGTTTTAAGGATTGGCACATCCTGTTATCACTCCAATATTTCTCTAGAGTTGATTAGAAAGAAATGATCAAAGGTAACCAAAAACCTACTTTGGAGATTAGGATCTAGCCTTCATAATGCTCAGAGAGGGCTCTCTCTTTATGTTTTAACTTTGTTTAGTTAATTGATTTTAGGCTAGCTATGATTGTACTTGGGTTTTGATTTTGATTTTGTGGTGGGATCACTTACTTAGATGAAAAGAGGGGTGTCTTTTACCATTGGGCTATGAGGTAAAATATCAAGAAAACATGACTGGATCAAGTTCTAAAAACAGTGTCTACAGGGAAATATAGCAGATTTAATTCAGATCTCAAGGTTGGATGGTGAAGTGGTTTTCAACCAGATCCAAGGAGCAATTAAGGGTTCCTTAGGCCGGATTATGAAGAAAGTGAAAGAGGTCAACCGAGATGGGAGAGAAATTAAGGATTCTTAGATCCGGCTATCAGAAGAAAACATGGAAATAATCAATTGTTCAAAACAGAGTGTACTTAAACAAATTTTGAGATGTCTACTACTGTACTATTGTACTGTCCATGTCAATTAGAGTTTTTTCCAACCATTCTGATTGGTTGGAAAACCTCTCAATGTCTGTTCTGGGATGATGGATGAAAGGTCCCAACTTGACCTTGATCCTCAATTTATTTATGCCTCCATGAGGGTCATACTGCCACATAATATTATTTTTGAACTGCATTTGTTGCAACATCTTATCATCCTATTGTCCAGCTTCTCTGGTATTGCAAATGAAGGGGCCCAATTGTTTTTTCATTTTTAATTGGGTTTTCTTCCTAGCTGCTAGGAAGTTGACTTCATTAGAATTGATAATCTACCTAAAATATTCTAGTACAAATATCCTCATGGGGAGGTATTTGGGCAGTTTGTAAGGGGCAAGTTGGCATCCATAAATTCTTATCTCTGTGTGGTTATGGTACAGATACTATTCTCCCACCTTACTGTTCTTGGCCAACTCGAACAACCTTTTGATCTCTTGGCTGATTCTAGGCTGAGGGCTACTGGTTAGCATATTCATGACTGGATGGACAAATGAATCAATGAAGTCCTTATAAGTGAATGTAGTGGAGTACTTTTGGATCAAGGGTGTCCAATAAATAACTGACCTTTGATTTCCCTTGGTATTCAACTTCTAGATGTTGACAGGGAATTTATCTGATTAATAATACAAGAACATATGAAATAATACAGAAGAGTACTTGAAGACTCTTTCAGTAGGTAATCTCATGAATTGTTCATGCATCCTATCTATAATGAACTGAGCATAGTTGTAAATAACAACAAGAGGCTTGCCTGGGCTAAAGATGGAAAGGAAGGCCATGACAACCTCATGCACATGATCTGTGGTATATCCTAAAATACAAGAGAGCATGGTAATAATATGTTTGCTTCTCTCAGAAAAAATGGTGGCAGCATAAGGAGGACTATCTGTGGGAGTATGACATTCCTCTATGATGAAAGTCTAGAAAATATGGGCTATTCTAGGAATGTCTAACTTGGTATAGAGGTCCAACAAGTCTCCAATAGACAGTGGGGTCTCATTAGTGCTTGGTTGGACCTGCAACATTTGGTTAATGGATTCTGTAGTGATAGTAAACAAAACTTGCTGGTGAAGGGTGACAATGGCTCTTTCGCTGGGAACGTAGAAAGCATGACAGAAGTGGATGATGTTTGGGAATGGGTGTAATTCTGGTAACAAATACTTAGGCAAATTAGACTCCCACAAGTGAATGTCATCGTTTTGGTTTAAGAATATATCCTTACTCCAGCAGTGGAGCTTTAGAAGGTAGGTAGGGGAACCTATGTCTTTTATTTGGAAATCTTTGTCTACTAATGCAAGGTGGTCGATATCCAGGTGAGGGGTTTGCAAAGGTCTCACGTCCAAAGAGGTTTGGGAAGCCATAATTGGGTGTAGAGATATGAATTAGGCTTGTAGCGGTTCCAGAAGTGAGGTTTATGAGTTCTGGTACAGTGAGAGGGTAATTACAGTCTGAAAATAGGATTTGGGGTGTATGGCAGGTTTCTTTTCAATTTGGGTAAGTTTTTTTTAATTAATTCAATTAATTAACCTCTAAATGTAAATTGTATGTTTTCAAATTCAGGGGTCGTTCTAGTTTTTCCAAGAATACCTGGAAATCGATGGTTTGATGCGCAGACAGGGTTCAATGGTGAATGCAAAGGGTACGGTGGCTTCAACTGTGAACTGTTTGCTACAATTAGGTGTCTAGAGCTTCTTCAGGCAGCAAATGGTGGTCAATTTGGTCGCTTCAGGTTCAGGGTGTCACAAATAGGTTAGCAGCAGTTTACAGTGAAAAACACAAGAAAAGAGCAATTTGGGTATTTTTCGGCCTTTTAAAGGGTAACAGTCACATTTTGGTGTGGAAAATATAAATGAACAGTGGGCAGTTTTTGGTTTGGACGAGGAGGTGGTTTTCTAGGCCATCACACCGCTTTTGGAGGGAAGGCAATATTTTTCGCGAGCATGCGATCTCACTTGGTGCCGCCATGTAGCAGAACAGCGCCCAAGAAAAACCACAAATCTCACACACTCTCGGGCTGTTACCAGCCAGATAATGAACCTGCGCAATATGGATGTGCACCGTCAGATCCGGGGGCAAGAGATCGAATGACTATCGCGTGGTTAAGATGCACAAAGGGAATTAGGAAAGGGATTTGCAAGGCTTGGGGTTTAATTACACAAAAATGTAATTAATTAACCAATAAGGTCGAGATTTTTAACATAAGCAGCGGGTTAATAAAGTGGGACCATGGTTTATGTGGCGGGGTTTTTTAACCACACCAAGGGTTAGCAGGTTAAAAAGGGTTTTTCGGAGAAATATGAAACAGGGAAATTAATTAGATAAAGCGGGGACATAAAAACTTAGGATAAGGGAGTTTTTATGATTTTTTAGGGGGGATAGTAAAAATTAATGAGGGAAGATAATATTTTCCAATGGGGAATGAGTTTCACACTAGGGAAAAGGGGTTTTGGGTAAGGGGATGATTTTTGAAAGGTAATTACTAGGGAAATGTGTGAAACCAAGGGGTAAGGGTCACAATGAGGGGAAAAAGGGGATTTATAAGTGATAAAGGAATAATGGGGAAATTAGCAAATAAGCATGTGGAGTATAGTGAAATGAGAGGAAGTTAGTTAAACCAGTTTGTGAATATCCTTCCTTTCTCATGAATCCTCCTGCACATGAAACATAGGATTAGGCATGATAAATGTGCTTTTTGACTTTGCAACCTTGTGCATTTGTAGCCTTTCTTCTACCTACCCTTTACTTATCCTAACATTTTTTCTTCATCTTATTAGGTGCATTTGAGCTTGTTGACCCTTTTATCTCCTTTTCTTTTGACTAGCAAACTATCTAATTCTAACCTTATAATTTCCAATGGCTCAGATTAAATTGATGAGCTCATTTTTATTCTCTACCTAACTACTGATCTGCCAAGGTTAAATAGTTTGGCTAGATGCTTATTCTCTATCTATCAACATAAAATTTAAAGCATGAATGAGTCAATATTAAGCTATTTTACCATCATGGATTGTGGCATTCCTGACAAGCCGCACACAACCTTATTTTACAAAGTAAAGTAAAAAGTAGTGGCATTTGAATTTGCACACTTTCATGATCTGTTTTATTTCTTTTTGGGGTTCATATTTTTCACTTTTTTGATATTTTTCTTTCTTTTTGTCCTTTGATTATTCTTTTCAGACATACATTATTTTCATTTTTAAATTTTCAATATGAAAAGCATTTTGCAAAAAGAAAAAGTATGTACAATATTACAAGACTAACCATAGCCAGTTCAAAATTATGAATCCTATTATTATAGGACCCCAACAATGGCTCCACATGGGGATGGCATTTCCTGGTGAATGTCAAGAACTTTAAGATTAGTGGCCTTTGAAACTGCGATTGTAGTTAACTCGTGAACTGCTCTTCTGTGATTCTACTTTATTCATACTTATGATGGTGAACCCTTCAAAGCTCAGGGCCTTCTCTTCGGGCTTCAACTTCAAAAGATTACCATCCAATCCAATCTAAACTTTGCAATGTTATATACAATGAGTAGAGTAAGTGAACTATTGTTAATCTGTGGATAAGTAGTGCTTCAACATTCTACCATTGACATGTCCTCCTAGTAGATCTATTCCATCTAACTCTCTCAAGAAAAATGCATTGTTACCTCTGTAACCATAAATGATGTAAGGGCCTTGCCATAGGAAATCAAATTTTCCATGTTTGCCCTTATCTTCTCTTCTAGAATACCATTTAAGAACTTTATCGCCTATGTAAAAATCATCAGCTTTAGTCTTCTTGTCAAAAATCTTTTTGATTTTATCCTGGATCACATGTGATTTGACATAGACTTCTTCTCTGGTTTGTTGCAAGTGTATTGTCTGATTTATCCTCCTTTGGATATCATTTGGTTCTACCTGCAACTCCTGGATGATCTTCATCACTGGTACTCCTAAAGAGGATGGAAAAATAGCATCCATTCCATATACTAACTGATAAGGAGATGTACAAATGGACTTTTTGGTAGTTAGTTTGTCTGCCCATAAGGATTGACCAACTTTTTGTTCCATGTCTTCTTGTTGTCTTCCAATAGTTTCTTAATGATATTGACAAGGATTTTGTTTGAGGATTCTACAAGTCCATTACCTTGAGGGTAATAAGTAGTGGAATGGCCAAAGGTAATGTGATATTTGTTACAAAATTCTACCATTTTCTTGGATTTAAAAGCAGTTGCATTATCAGTAATGTGCTTTTGGGGCCATCCAAATCTTAATAGGATATTGTTTTCAGGGAATGAGATAATGACAGAGTTTGTGGCTTGTCTAGAAGGGATCGCTTCTATCCATTTGGTGAAGTAATCAGTGGCTGTAAAAATACATTTATGTTGGGCTGAGGAGGCAGGGTGAATTTCCCAATGAAGTCTAAACCACATTGTTGAAATGGAACTTCTATGGATATAGGTTTGAGAGGTAAAGGTAAAATCTTCCTTTTACCCTCAAATATTTGGCACTTATGACAGAAGATCACATGTTTCTTAACATCTGCAAAGAGAGTGGGCCACTAAAAACCAGCCCGTAGAATATTGTCAGCAGTTGTTTTCCAATACAAGTGTCCTCCACAATCTCCTGCATGAAATTCTTGCATAATTTTATTAGCTTCATCTTTCAGTAAACAATTTAATAGAATGCCACCATTATCTTTCCAAAATAAAGCATTATCTATGATAAAATATCTCATTGATTTCATTTTCAAAAATATACCTTTAGTTCTAGATAAATCAGGAGGAGCTTGTAAGTTTAGTAAGACAAAAATGATATCTGCATACCAAGGTGAATCTGTAAAAAGTTCATTGATCTGTGGAGTTTCCATCTCTTCCTGATCATCTAGGGCACCAATGAAATTTATATCTAAGGCCTGACAGTTCTACTCAGCCATGAGTTTGGCTAAACCTTGACCTTTGATAAGTTTTGTAAGCTTTATTTCTATGTCATATTCCAAAATAGTGGGATTGCATTTGCCTCTCTTTCCTTCAGGCCCATTTTGTGTCAAAATGTCCTTCACTACTGAATTTGGAACATAAGCAATGATGTGTGAATACAAGATGTACACTCTGAAATATTCAATAGCTTTCACTAAAGTTAATGCTTGCTTTTCCATTATGTTGTACTTTAGTGTCGCAACTCTTAAAGATTTACTGAAAAATGAAATGGGTTGTTCATATCCTTGATCATTCTTTTGCAACAAGACTGCTGCAATAATATGTTCTGAAGCAACAAAAAAAAAATTATAAAATCTTTTTGGAAATCAGGACTTATGAGGACTGGAGTTTTGGTAAGGGCTTCTTTGATGGCCTCAAAAAACTGTTTAGCTTCCACTGTCCATTTAAGTTTTGAATCTTTCCTTAACATGTTATTTAGCTCTCCAATTAATTCAGCTAAATTTGAAATGAATCTCCTAAGAAAATTTATTTTTCCTAAAAATTACTGTAATTCTTTGATGTTTCTAGGAGAGTTCATAGTAAGGATTGCCTCTATTCTAGCAGGATCTATTCTAATTCCATCTTTGGATATTATATGTCCCAAGAGTTTACCTTCTTCTATACCAAAGAGTGTCTTTTTGGGATTTAATGAAATACGAAATTTTCTGCATTTAATGAAAACTCTTCTCAGGTGATCCAGATGTTTATTATTAGATTTGGAAAAGACTGTGATGTCATCTTGGTAAACAACTATGAAGTCATGGATTTCTTTGACAAAATCTATATCCATATCTCTTTGAAATGTTTCTCTTGCATTCATTTATCCAAAAGGCATTTTCAAATACATGAAAGTACCCCAAGGAGTACTAAATGCAGTCTTTGCTTGGTCCTTGGGTTGAACTAAGATTTGGTTGTATCCAGAAAATCCATCAAGCAAAGAAATTTTGGATGAATCTACTACCCTCTGAAGGATATGGTCCATCTTTGGGAGAGGATAGTTATCTTTTAATGAGACTTTGCGCAGATTTTTGAAATCAACGCAAAGTCTGATTTCTCCTGTTTTCTTCCTGGTAGTGACTAAGTTTGAGACCTAATCTGAATACCTAATGGGAGCTATGATTTGGGCATCATACATCCTTTTGACTTCCTTTTCAATTGATGGCATCAGAACTGGATTAATTCTCCTAAGTTTATGTTTAAAAGGTTTATGATCTTGTTTGATAGGTATCTTGTGTTGAATTATGCTCGTGTCATAAGACTTTAGGTCTTCATAACTCCAAGCAAAAACATCTTGAAACTCTTTGAACAGACTTATATATTCAACCTTTTCATTTGGAGGTAAGGCTTTTGATATTCTAGTGAACTCAGGTCTTTCTTCAGTTCCTATGTTACATTCTTCTATATCTGCTCATAAAGGCTCCATTTTTGGTTTCCTAGCTACATCATTTGAATCAAACAAATCCTTTAAGGGGACTAATCCCTTAGGCAAAAAATTATTTTTAAGGTTTAAAATTTCAAGATCATCATTCATTATTTTTTCTATTTCTACATTTTCTAAGTTATCTATTTCTACTTTAGTGAAATTAGTGGGTTACCTATATCTAAAATATTTACATATGTCCAACTATCTATGTCATTGTCTATTGTACAATCTGTATCTATATTACAATTTTGAAATTCACCTTCAGCATTCATGAAATCATAAATTTGAGAATCTTGTGAAAAAATCTGTCAATATTTCAAATTTTCAGGTATGACAAGCCTATGTCTCACTTCTGCAGTGTACTGGTGGTTGGGATGAAAAGGCAGTTTGCAGGTACTAGAAAAAGTGGCCAGACTGTGGGCTTGCATATTTTGTTTCCTAGGAATGGCAGCAAAGTCGGTTTGTAAAAGGTCCTTGATAAAATCTAGGACAGTCTCTCTATATTCTGGGATTACTTACAGAGTATTCACCTTTGATTTGTTTAATAATCAATTATGAGTCTCCCATTATAGAAACTCTCTTGGGTCCAAGTTTTCTAACCATTTGTAGTCCTAATATTAGAGCTTCATATTCTACCATGTTATTTGTGCATTTAAATTTTAATCTAAATGCATGACCTTCAGAATGATTATTTTCCATGTTGTGAATCCACACTCCTGCACCTACTCCTAGTATATTCACAGATCCATCAAAATCTAAATGCCATAGAGACTCATGTGTTTAGTCAATTTAGTGTTATCTAAATTGCTAGTATTAATTGTCAACCCGGGGCTCGTAAACTAATGAAGTGTGGTGCACTATATGTGCTTAGTTAACCTCTTTCTTACTTCGTTGTTTTATAAAGTTATAATGTTCAA
>APFE030567129.1:5682-26805 GCA_000404065.3 Pinus taeda | reverse complement strand
AACATATTTTATATAAACATTAAAGTATATATATATAACATTAAACCTTATAACATATTTTATATAAACATTAAAAATACCATAACATATATTTTAACGTGACCATGTAAAAATTATAATAACCAGCATAAAGGCTGGGCATCGATCATACCTAAATATCTAAAACTATTAAAGACTACCTACTGGAAATTAAAGACAAAATATCGCAGAGCCAGAGCCTTCAATGCTGAGAGGCGGTGGCTGCAAGTGGGAGGGCGGCCACCACCAGGCAGGGGGGGGGATATATAGCAGGAGGCAGGGAGACACGGGGATGGAAAAAACGCATTTGCAGGAAACCGAAGAAGAGATTTTACAGAAGAGCCTTGAGGGATCTGAGTTCTGGGCACGGAGGGACAGAAAGCCTCTGTGGAGAGCGTCTCTGGATCGGGCAACCAGGTTGCTCTGTCAGGTCGGGTGGTATTGGCCATCTCGAAATTTGATCAAAGGAATACCAGTTCAGCAGCAGAATCATCAGCCGCAGTTGAGGTAAGTACAATTTAAATTTTTTTACGCTGTCTGTATTTCAGTTTCTAAATTCTGGTTTTGGTTATTACAGATATCTTTAACCAATCTTACTTTCTCTCTTGAATTTTTTCTTTGAAACGTAGAATTTTGGTACTGATTGTGTTTGCAGTAGATATCTTGTTAGATTACAAATTCTAATAGCATAACCCACTACATTCCTTACAAGGAAATAAATTATATGAATGTCTGCCAATTAGGTCATTGAATTCCATTGAACAAAAGTGTAAACCCTAAAAAATAAAAAATAAAAATAGTAGAATGTGACAAGTATCATAGAAATAAAATGCTTGGTGTCAACTTAAAAATACATCACAATTTAACATGAGTCTTAAAGAATTGACAATCAATGCAAAAGCTTAATTTTACATCCCAACATTCATTATTACCTTGAGAAATGTTTCATGTTCCATCATGCCATCCTCAATGAAGAAAAATTCCAAAGCTTAAAATTTAGATCTAAACATTCATTATTACCCCCAAAAATGTTGCACGCTCCATCTTGCCATCCTTAGTGAAGAAAACTTCAAATGGAAGATTATCATTAAAATACCAAACAAGTTGTTGATTATTTTTTTACTTCCACTTGCAAAAGAGCGTTTGTTAGTCCAGGAGATATGTTTTGAAACAATACCATTGGCGGCAATGTGTGTGCTAAGCTCCGAGGCTACAATGGTGGCACCTAATTTACTAGGAACGAAACTTAGAAAAAGGACTCAAAATAGATGTGAATCTACATCCTATTAAAATAACAATATGTATAGTAAATAGAATGAATATTTTAACTATTTTCACATTTTATGAACCACACCTGTAGAGGTCCAATAGTTGCAACACTAAAAGAGTTATTCTAAAACTTCAAGCTGTAAAAAATCTAACCATCGCACCATATAAGTTACCCACTGATCTGAAGGCCTTGACCTACTGATGATGCAAGTAAAATAGGCAATGAAGGCCTGCATAAAGCATTAAACAAATATTACAAGTTTCTTTAGTCAGGTTGATGCTCATCACAGTAAATCAATTCACATCTAACAACAATAAAGCTAATTTTTTCCATTTGTTCTTTACAAAATGAAATGGAATTGACTATCTAATGCGCACCCAAAGCCTACTTCTCACTAATCTGTAGGGACAAGTGTATTGCCTAAACCTATCAAATAACCAAGAAGATCTAGGACAAGAGCTGGAGGTGGAGTTGCTTCTCTGGGTACTACTTTTGATTGAACATTGGGACCTTTGGCAGGTGAAACATTGATTTTTGTCTCTGTGTCTGATAATTCTTCACATGGAAGGTAACAATTTACTTGCAATTTTGGGAGGTAAAAAGGTACATATGGACCACATCTAGTACATACCCTAGTCCTCAGAATGGAGTCCCTATATAGAACATGTTCCAAAAGCTTAGGTACATAAACCAATGTTACATTGATTTTTCCCATTCTAATATGGGGATTTTGTTAGAGACTTTTATTTTTTTTCTCTTCTCAACCCACATTCATGCCACCACAAGGGAAACAACAAACCTTTAATCAATTACATTTCATAGTTGTCGATAACCTAACTTAAAATTCTATTTTAGCAACCAATAACTCTTTTAATAGATTTTGCTTTGGAATAGTAGGGGATTTGTGAATCTATAAAAAAAGTGCTTGATGCACAATGAAATTCTCCATATAGATATGTCCACAAGAAATAGAAATAAGATGTACAGGAAATAATTAAATGAAAAACAACACAAAATATATGACTTAAATGACACCAAAGGTTGATGTAGATAAGGTTCAATAATAATAATATTAAAAATATAAAGGGGTGTGTTGCAAATTTTTCTTGAAAAATATGCTACGAACCATCCTCTTGCATTCGAATATGAGCCTAAACCCTTTCTATCTAGTTTTAATAATCCTCTAAAAAACTAAGTCCCCAAATGTCAAAATTCTAAAAAACCGTGGACTTGATGACTTTATCCAAAAGGTCCATCTCAGGCAAAAATGTCCTAAAAATGGTATTGAAAGAAATAATGCTAAAAAAATACAAGGGAACCATAGCCCTTATTGATCCAAGTCTATAGAACCAATCTCAATCTAAATTGAGAGCTTGATAAATCAAACACCTAGGTAGGTATAAGCTATGATAATCTCAATATCCACTTACGAGAAATGGAAAATCATAATCTAATAGGACATTCTTCAAGCTGTTAAATATCATAAACCCTAATTTTCCCATGGTTGATCCCTTGAATACCCTCAAAGGTAGATTCCAAGAGGACCACATCATCAATAAGAGGAGCATGGAGACCAGGACATGTTGAAAGAAACAAGGTTGCATATGCTCCTACAAAAAGGAATCATGCTCATTGATATATATCCCGAACAACGTGCATAAGAGAGGATACCTGTGCTTCACCCCAATGGTCTTCTTGATCAAACTAGACAATCCATTCATTATTTGGAGGCACCCAAGGACAAACTAATAGACATATAATATCAGTAAAAAAAATATTTGAAATTCCAATGCCATCCATGGAACAATGCGTCTCTCAAGATAAAATCAAAAAACTTTGAAAAACCTACAAAGTAGAAGAATAATTTTGAAACACAATGTCTCCCCTCCTCCATGATGGCACAAAGCTTGAGGATATGGTTGATGGTTCGATATTGAAGTCAAAATCCTTCCTTAACCCTTAAGCCAAAGAGGTCTCTCCTCAAGTATCTCTAATAATATCCGATGAAGAATCATAGCATTTAGCATAGAATGTATGACCCATCATGATCATCTAATAATTAATTGAAATAGTACTAGACCCTAATTTAGGTTGTAACAAATCCCTTTATCATTATTTATTTATTATATAAGTTTTCTTTTCTTTTTTTGTCAACCATGATAACCATTTACTTCTTAGTTAGGTCTATGGACCTAAAAGCATACTTTTGTGGATCTAAAATCATACCTTTCAACTATTGTTTTGATGATGAGAAAATTTATTGGTTCTCCCCACAAATTGATCGGCAAATTGTAGCCACGCCATCATATCCATGTAATCTTCTGCATGCTAAATTTAATGTTGTCTCAATAAATTTTTGTCGTTACATGTCTCCCAATGATGTTATAGGTCTAATCCCCATAGAAAATGCATGGTTTTATTGCTGCAAAATATGACCTATAAAGGGCTAAAAGATTTTTCTAAAGTAATGTTGTTACTATCCATGCCCTTTTATGCTACCAAAGAGTCACAACAACTAGAGTGCCCGTAGTGGAAATAAGTATGAAATAGATGACACTACAGAAACAGGATATATGAATTTGATAATTGTCGACTTCCTGCCACATGTCCCTATAGGAATTATGGTTTACCCACTGTGCCTCCTATGAAATTTCGTGGGTAAATACTTGATAGTTTCATTGCAGACTCAGTCCTACCATAACGCTTCTAGAGCTAATGGCTATTGATGCTTTCTCCTTACTTTATTATAGGATAAAGATGAGGAGATTAGACACATATCATTAGATGCTACTAAAGTACAGCTGACATGGCCACCTTTTGAGAGTCTAGATCCATCACACAGATATTGCAATTTTAGACTTGTTTCTAGCAATATGGTATAATTCAAACCTCTCTATTGTTATACTTTGGCATAAGCTCAATTACAATACCATCTTACAGAGGTGTAAGTAAGGCATTAAAGGTTTATGAATATGATGCAATGGAAGGATGTACAAACACCAATTAGCGGATATATATCCTCAAGCTTCAACCATCCTTTTGATTTGTGCACTCCTGTTGTAATGGGTGTCCAAACATTCTGTTGATTTTTGCTACTTGATTTCTTGTATATCCAAAATGCTTATCTGGGGCCTACAAACAAAAATAGTATTACCTTACCTTGGGATAACATCACATGCAATATCTAGTGTATACTAGTGGATTGACTTACACCATTAAGAAATGGATTATATTGATGCATTGAAGACCATATCAACATACCCTACTCAATGTGGCAATAAAAATAAATGGCTCATAATAAATCGGCTTGTGGTGTGTTGATCACCTTAAGAAATAATGTCCAAGAAGAAGTAAACATGTGTCTACTCATGGCTTAGAGGTACTATTACTCTTACATATTGAACTTGCATACTCTTGGTTAAAATCAACAAACAATAGTTAATCAAGTCATTCTACAAGGTTGAAGCAATTACGACACTAGATTCTCAAGATCGAGCATTATAAATTTATGTAGACTCAGCTTAAGACATTGCCTGTCAATCTCTCAAATAACTGCACTCGAATCTAGACCATCCTACCTTGGTTACATCAAATATTATATAAATCTAAGGCTACAAAGATATAACATCTAGAATTACTGTCATGGATGAAATAAGAAAACTATATAGTAGCTCCAGCTAGGTAACATGCTCCATGCACAGGCCTTAATAGGTATTAGTAACAAAAAAGTAACTTACTATATACCAATAGTAGCATTGTACTCACAGAGGTCCACAACTAGATACCAGGGTTAGCACAATGATCTATTCCACGTTCAAGCCTTAATATTTACTAGTGACAGCAGAGTCCCTTAATAGTTGTGTAGACCTTGATAAGGCATAGAATATCTATTGTAGCATTGACGGTAATAACAAGCATCTCAAGAGTATATTTATAGTCAGTCTTGGTTATTACATATGTCAGCAGAAGTATTATAGGCCACACTATTTGTTCTAAGTCTACTTTGTGCATAAAATAGATAATTCATTTCTGATGGTTTCGGATCACTAGGCATGCTTAAGACAAGGGTAGATTCACACCCTGTCTTCACAAGATCCTTCAAGTACCAGATTATAGTGTCTTGTGATCTAGGCTTCAGGAAATTTGAACTTTAAATCATGTAACTATTTCCCTAAGGGTGGATAATAGCCATACATGCATTATGATTTAAGGAGGTACCTTTGGCCTGTAAGTTAATAACAATACTTAAGGTATTGGGCCCTCCTACTACAATTCAATAAGATTCTGATATGTGGACTGTTCTGATTCAATGTCTTGCATAAATAAATTCACTAACGAGCTTATATTATGCTCACTTAAAAAATACTACATGCACACAAGCTATATCCCCAAAATTTGCAGACGATGTATTTTTATACAAAATATTGAAAATCATAAAATTGTATTACTTCACCTAACTGCCAAACTATACAATTCCTTTTAAATGGTTAGTATTCAACCATACAAAAATGTACTTCATATCATACACACTAAGCCTCTCTATAACAGAAAAATAAGAAAATGGTATCATCCTTGATAGGACCGTGATTTTCATTGTTTTATACACTTGTGATACCTCGAAACATGCAAGGGTTAACTTTAGAAAACCTCAAGAATTCTACTTTTAGAAGACACAAGAGAATGTGTACACTTTAACACCAAAGTGTAAGAAATATGCCAAATCCAATATTGTCACACCATATGGCATAAAATAATAGAGAAAAATGAACTAAACAAAGTAATAATTAAATTCCCCGTCATATTTTGTAATTTGCATAACTCTAAAAGAAGGTCACAATCACAAATCACAAGTAGTCACGCCACAGAATAATAGAAATCATGAAACGAAACTAGGAATTAAATCCCATCACCTATTGTAACACTCTAAAAGTAGTTAGCCTTTCTAAAGAAGGAATTTGTTACTCCAATTTCACTTATGGGACCAGAGAAGATGAATAAAATTTTCCAGTAAGCTTAGAGAGCTTTCCTAGTAGTGATTGAACTCTATTAGCAATACCTAAAGGGTGGAAATCATTTTCCAATAGATGATACAAAATTTTCACTTCTTCCTGAACACATGCCATGACACCTTTGGAAACCTAAAACATAATAAAGACAAAAGCTACCCACATAAGTAGATGTTTCCACTTTCTTTTCATGAACCCAAAGAGCCTTTAACGTTAGTACAATTAACTTATATTCACATATCCTCAAATTGGATTTCAGAGATCTGTGGTTTGTGCTTTTTGAATTTTTGATCGGAGAATCCACAGTAATAGAATTTTTACACCAACGTTTCGAATCCCAAATGGGATCCATCATCAGGGTAAAGAGAAAGATGATAAAGATGATAAAAGGAGAGCCGGAAGGAGGAGATAAATACTTAAGAGGGGAAGAATAATGAAGGAACAGCACAGGTCGGCCAAGGAGATTTAATAAAGAAGCTTAAAATTAAAAACTTTAATTTTTATAAATAAAGGCATAAATTTTTATAAATTAATAATATTAAATTAAGCCCTAAAACAAAAACTTTTTTAATTCACCTAACACTTATATTAATATCTAAAAACTTAATATATATAATTTAATAACAATAATTATAAACCTAATATCTAAATAACAATAATATTTATATAACCTAATAATTTTAAAGCTTGATCTAAATATAACCTAAAATTATATAACCTGAAATTATTAAAATTACATTCCAAAAAAACTTTATATAAATAATGGAATTAATAATAATATTAGAATATTAATACTTAAAAACCTTAATATATATAATAGCATTAATATATAATATGAAATACTATTAGTACTTATATTTGAAGGTAAGAGTTAACATAAACCATATTTTTGTAAATAATAATGGAGATTCGTATAACCAAATAGTTTGAAGTAAATATGCTTTTGAATTATTAAAAAGTGAAGCGCATTATGATTATATGGTACAAAACATTAGTATAAGCTATAAATATATGTAGATATAGCAAAATTTGTCCTAATATTGCACCAGATTCTATCCAGTTATAATTGAAACCATGTAGCTTGCTAAAACACAGCCTATACAAGAATAAAAGGTGCTTAGAAGAATATATGTGTTCTCTGACTTCTCGGCAACATCAAGGAAAGACTTAATTTCAAAACTAAATGCTTTAATGAGCTCCATACCTATTACTTACGACTTCAAATAGAAGTGTTGAGTGTGACAACCGCTAAAAAGAGATATTATTATTAGACATATTGGAAGAAAACTCCTTGAACTTAACATACAATACGATACTTATACTAGAAATGCCTATAAAAATGAAAAAATCTCAAACAGTGACAAATGAACTTAAGCCTTTTCATTGAAATAACTTACCTCTTCTCTAGTATCCATTTTATAATCCAAACTAAAGCCCAAAACTTAAAAGACTGGCCATTCTTGAACTTCTTTCCTTCTCATTCTCCAGCTCAAAATGGTGAGTCCCATGCTTGTGATCATAGGGCATAATACAAATGGTAGCCAACAATCCATATGATGTGATCAACTCGAAATCCTATTAGGATATTCCGACACATAGGAGTAGTTAAGTATAACTTCGTCCAGTATAGAGTTAGGTAAAGTGTGTTTCTTTACTATGTACATTTGTAACTTACAATCTGACGGTCACGATATGTAGTGATCTGACGGTTCATTCTCTCCTCAGTATTACCGACACTTGATCCGTGGCTTAACACATGATTGGTCCATGATTTCTATTTAAAGCGCATGGAGGGTCATTTGTAGGTTAACCGCTCACGAGAGAAGCTTATGTAAATTTTCATTCTTTTATTAATAAATTGTCTGAAGTGGCTGCGTTGGCTTAGGTCGTGGACTGTTTCCCTCTTTGAGGGTTTTAACCACGTCAAAATATTGGTGTATTGATCTGTGATTTGTTTGTGAGCAGTGTCCTTTTGTGTTCTATTTAAGGAACTTACCCTATAAATTCCTACATGGTATCAGATCTATTTGAGGGCCGCGTCCGTTGGTGATCCAAATCTGAAGCCGATACAACTGCATCCGATTGCCATCTCCTACATATGTTGTTTTTGTCTGCTTTTGGGCCGAGAGGACTACTCTGTTATTTTAGGAGCATCTGTTCCAGTGAGGAACCCCTTTCGTTTCACGCGAAAAGGTTTCCGGTAGCCCTAGCTGCGTCATTTTTAAGATCTGGAGGTATACAATGTTTATTTGCAGTTTACAGTTATTTTCTCTCTGTTTATTTCGGTTTTGGTTTATTTATCTCTTTTTTATTGCCGGATCTATACCTTTCATTTCTGCGTATGCTCTCTGCCCTGCGACTCTATTTGATCTGAGCAAATCAGAAATATAAAGGAAGGATTTTTCTCATGCGTATGCTCTTTTCCACTGCGCCTTAGTGTGATCTCGGAAAATCAGAAACAGTGAGGAAAATGTTTAGTTTCCGGGTAAAGCTAACTTTAAGTCGTAAGGCTTATTTTTTTTTGTATGTTCATGTTGGGTTTTGTGTTTTTTGTTTTGTAGGGAGAAAAAGAAGAGCTTTCTCAAGCAAGCACGAAATCCAAAGCATCAGCGACCAAAAGAAAACAAAGGCCCCCCCCCCCCCCCCCTCTCTCTCTCTCAAACTTTTTGTTTAGTTCACTTGGTTCAAAGCTAATTTATGAGAGTAGAGGTCTTGGGTTCAAATTGAACTACACATGCACTTCATCAGAAAGCTCATTCATGACCACGTTCTTGAAGTGCAATATTGTTCAACAGATGATCAAGTTGCAAACATCTTTACAAAGGCTCTCACGGAGGCGAAGTCTACTAAACTTCGATTTATGGTTGGAGTTCAGGAAGTTGTCACTAAGGGTGGATAGGCTCTAGTGCCTCCTTCCTTCTCCTATTTTGTCATATTTGTAAATCCTTCAATCCTATCCCAAGTTGTTCTTAAGGGGGGATGTTAGGATATTCCAACACATAGGAAATAGTTATGTTCAACTTGGTCTAGTATAGAGTTAGGTATAGAGTTAGGTAAATTGTGTTTCTTTACCGTTGTACATTTTGTAACTTACAATTCGACGGTCACGATATGTAGTGATCCGACGGTTCATTCTCTCCTCGGTATTACCGACACTTGATCTATGGCTTGACACCCGATTGGTCCATGAATTCTATTTAAAGCGCATGGAGGGTCATTTGTAGGTTCAGCATGCATGAGAGAAGCTTATGTAAATTTTCATTCTTTTATTAATAAATTGCCTGTAGTAGCCATGTTGGCGCAGGTCGTGGACTATTTCCCTCTCTGAGGGTTTTAACCACGTCAAAATACTGGTGTATTGATCTGTGATTTGTTTGTGAGCGGTGTCCTTTTTGGTGTTCTGTCTGAGGAACTTACCCTGTAAATTCCTACAATAGGTGGAGTCTCTCTATTTATATCTTCCTCCCTGACACAATACACAATTGGAGGTATCGAGATGGAACGTAGCTTTTTTGCTATGAATATTAGAACAATTCTAGTCCATTTTATTTGAATTTGACTAATAATGTTAATCTCCATGAAAATATATAAGATGGAAAATTTGCATGTGCATTCCATTTCTTTCTTTCTATTTATGGTAGAATGTGCTTAAATGGGTGCTCACTAACTTTGAGTTGGGGGATCTCTTTTGCTTTTTTCCCTTTATCTTCGTGGCATGCTGATATCCTTTAAACTCAATGTCCTCTCTCGAAATTCTTCTATTAGAGCCATTGAGGAATTGTCTCGGGTCTATAAAATGATTAAAGGATAAATGGGTGCATTGTGTTTTCTGATTCGCTAACGTTAAAATATGAAATTTCACTTAATTTATGGGTTGGAACGAATGTACAGTTGAAATATGTTTGGGTTGGAACGAATGTACTTGTGTATTGTTGTTTCATTCCTTTGTGGCATCTGGTTTGTGGAGAAATGTGGATTTTATGTCATTTTGGAAATGGATTTGGTTATGGTCAGATTTAGTCTGTTGTCTTATTGAGTTGATACCAGATTGATCTAAGTTGTCCTTTTGTAAATTGCCATATTGATGATAGCTCTGTCCCCATATTTGTTGATGTATTCAATGTTGGTTTATAAGGGAAATTCAATGCCCAAAGTTCATTTCCCATTTGTACTATGTTTTATTTGGAAGTGCATTGATGTAAAAAGGTAAACTGATGCTCTCAGAAATCTGGTCTACCAGCCCATTTTGCATTGTATATTCATTGTATCGTGTTTGGATTCAAAGTAAGTTGGGTTACTAGGGAAATTCAATGTCGAGAGTGCATTACCCATTTGTATTATGTTTTAATTGGAGGTACATTGATTTATAAAGGTATTTTGATGCTCATAGTGGGCAATCCAACCCATTTGCATTGTGGTTCAATTCAAATTTTATGTATTGTTTGGAATAAAGTGTGCGTTAATATGCATAGATTTCACATTCATAGGTTTCACATTCGAACTTCTTAGACATATGCTTTAAATGCAGTGAGTGCATTAATCTATGAAATTTATTTTCTCATTCACTTACAGTTAAAATATGTAATTTCACTTAATGTCTAGGTTGGAACAAATGTACAATTGAAAGATGTTTGGGTTGGAACGAATGTACTTGTGTATTGTTGTTTCATTCCTTTGTGGCATTTGGTTTGTGGAGAAATTTGGATTTTATGTCATTTTGGAAATGGTTTTGGTTCTGGTCAAATTTAGTTTGTTGTCTTATTGAGTTGATATCAGATGGATCTAGGTTGTCCTTTTGTAATTTTCCATCTTGAGGATAGTTATGTCTCCATATTTGTTGATGTATTGAATGTTGGTTTATAAGGGAAATTCAATTCCCAGAGTGCATTTCCCATTTGTATTGTTTTTTATTTGGAAGTGCATTGATGTAAAAAGGTAAATTTATGCTCATGGAAATTTGGTATACCAATCCATTTTGCATTGTATATTCATTTATAAGAGTCATTCAATGTCCATAGTTGGTAGAATTGGAGGTAAATTTATTTGTAAGAGAAACTTTGCATTGTGTTTGGATTTGAAGTAAGTGGGGTTACAAGGGAAATTCAGTGCAAAGAGTGCATTACCCATTTGTGTTATGTTTTAATTGGAAGTTTTCCTTTTGTAACTTACTATGTCTCCATATTTGTTGATGTATGGAATGTTAGTTTCTTTGACATATTTGTCGATGTATGGAATGTTAGGTTCTTTTTGAATATGAAACCAATAGCTATGTACTTTTGTTGTTCACTGTTTTATGAAATTTTCATATTAAAATAAGTGACTTGTTCAAGATTTCATTAATCACTCGTTTGTCATCATATTAAAACTTAGTTATAAATGTATTGTAAATCATTTGGTGTGTAGAGGCATAATAGAAAATCCCATTTGCGTTCTCGGGTAAGATTTCTACGTTATAATAGATTATAGATGTTCCTTCTAAAATGGATTTTGGCTACAATGCCGCAAACAATATGAAATAAAACAACCTAGGTTGTAAGCCAAAATCTTTATGTGACAAGAAAAAGATACAATTCATCCAAAATCCACATCATAATGTGGTTACAACCAAAAACATATGACACCCCTATTCTTTATGGCCTTGAGAATCTTGAGTGCCAAAACTCCCCAAGTTACCTGCTTGAGCCAGGTAGGTTTGCCTACCTAAAAAGGGTTTATTAGGAAATGGTTGATTGCTGCCATATGATTGAGTCCAATTTTCACCTTCCAACCATGGAGGAATTGAGTACCCGTACCTCACATCTTCACTACTAACCCTTGCATTAATTGGAGGTGTGTAATGAGCATACATATAATTGATACCTCCTCTGGTAGGAATAAGGCAAGTGGGTAAACCCTCAGTTTGATAGTCAGGCACTTGAATGTTGATGAGGTCTTGGAATAATGGTGTATTATCTAAAATATTGTCCAATGAGTTTGAAATAATCCTAGTTTCATCAGCTATGCTTGCATCATTGTCAACCATATTGATCATCCCTTGTTCCTTTTCAAGCATTTGTTGTGTCTTTCTTGATTCCTTTTCTTGTCTTGCCATTTGTTTTTGTTGGTCCTTAACTTGCCTTACTTTATCTCTCTCAAGCCTTTCATCTGCTCAATGTTGTGTTGCAACAATCCTTGCTGCCTTTCTCTCCTTGACTAGATCCTTCTTTTTCTTTATTAATTCTTGCATTTCAAATTTATTTTTTTCAGACTCAACTAACAGGTTTATATAGTCTTTTGAGGTGAGTAACTATGAACTTCGGCCCAAACGAAGACTACTCGGTGTACCTTGCTTTTTTTCATTGATACTCTCTCTAATGGTAGCTTTAGGAACTAGCCAAGTATCTTCTCCACCCCTCCCACCTGCATGTCATTGCTTGGTACTTCCCTTTTAGTGTCTGAGACAACTGATTGAACTATATCATTATCTCTGGTTAATGCCTCATTATGTACTTCATATTCTTCCATTGATCTATTGTCCACAAAAAAATGAACAATTTCACTGTTCAATTATGCTAGTTATGAGGGCATGTTCATGCTTTGTTCATTGGTTGTTGACACACTATGTTCATTCATATTAATCATGGCTTCTACCAGCCATGACGATGGGGTTACTTGGCTTGGCAATGTCAATTGGTCATTGTCAACTGCATGTTCAACAATGTCATTAACAATATCAACATCAAGATTTTCATGTTCTTGAGTTGGTAAAACAATCTCCATGTTAATGCGAATTTGTTCAGAATTATAGTGTGTTTCACATACAGTTTCACCATCTTCATCATATAAGTGTCCTTGAGAGAGGGAAATCATATTACCAGTTGCAACCACATCATCTTGTTCATCTACTTCTTGCACTTCAACACCTGTTTGGACATGCCCTTCTTCGTGACCATCCACATGAAATGCCTGGCTACAACCAATATCATGCATAAGAGCATCATAATTCAATGGCCAGATTCCTGTCCTCCTAAATCCAGCCTTGATATTTGATGGTGTCAGAGCCCTTTTAAAAGCTTTACTTGCAAGCTCTGCTAGCTCGAATCTTTTCACCTCAACCCCTTTATTCTTTTCCATCCATGCAACATGCTCTGACCTAAAATAGTTCTTGAAAGGTCCAAATAGACTAACATCAAGAGGTTGCAATATGTGAGTCGTACGAGTAGGCAATCTCAACAGCTTGATGCCTAAATTATTTGCTTCCTCAATTGTTTGTACAACCATGTGGCTCCCATGGCCATCTAACATCATTAGGTATATGTTATTAGGTGAGACGCCACTTGGTACTGATGCAGCAAAGTGAAAAAGACAACTTAAAAACAGTTATTTAGTCATCCATGCATGGGGATGTGCAGTCATGCATGAACCTGGTTCACAGTTTTGTATATAGTTTTTCATTTGATTTTTACCTTTGAATAGATAAAATCCTGGGATTGAAGTACCAATTGCATTGACACAACATAAAATAGTTATCCACTCCCTGCTCTTAGGAAACATCTTTGGAACATTTCGACTCCCTCTCTTGGCAGTTACCTAAACTTGTTTCATCACAGTTCCATATATGGTATGCTCCATAAGAATGTTTATCATAAGCACTAGAAAGAGTGTCATATAACTTCTGCACAACTGCAGGGCACAAATTTAATGCAATGTCTCTATCAAGGCCCTCAGTTGTATGCAATACAAGGTCTCGATGCCTTTTTCTTAAACCCAGACCACCATGATTTACCAGGAAACCCATATGTGAATGGGTTTGGCCTCCCTTGACAGTTTTGAGCGACTGTGGATTTGAGTTGTATCAACTCTAGGCCATGTCCCAATTGGACCATCTCTTTACACCACTCACCACCTCGGCCTCCTCCTCATCAATCATAAATGTAAGAGGCCCTTTACGTTTTGTATGAGTCAGTCCATTTATCCAATAATGTATTGATGAGGGAGGAATATCATGTTTTTTTTGCAGATGCCCAAACTGAGTATCCATTAAACTTCATGTCGTCAATTGCAACTAACATTTCTTCTTCTTTTCCATCCTCTTCTAGCATTGATCTTTTTATTTGAACTTTCCCCATGGACTATTGTTGATGGTGGCTCTGTGGGTGATGGTGTGACAACATCAGCTTCAGTCGCATGGTCATCCTCAACAACATTCCTTAGGGCATTGTTGACATTGACATCACCTACCATGTCCTCATCTGACGATGGGCATCGTAGCTAGGCACCCCTTGTCACTCTCCTGCCACTTCTCCTTGTATGAGAAACATAACTAAATTTTACCATAGATGCAACAACCTGCAAAATTATTGCATGCCTTTATTTAGGAATATTTGTAAATTATGCTTTCATACAAGGCAAAAATACTTCTACTTTATTATAAGCAATTATCTACATATATGTTAGTATCCTTGAAAAATCAAATATACATAATCATTTTGTTGTATGTCTTCAAAATTATCAGTGATTGTTGTTTTGATAACTTGTTTTTACACTTAAAATACCATGATTGTATTTGTACTTGGAAAACTACTGTCACTTTCCACCTTCTTCTAGTACTATGAGAAGGTCTGGTAGTTATTGTTGTTTGAATTAATTTGTTTAGAATCTTGTTTGTTATTGCAAATGAATTCATTCATGGAACACGTTGTATCATCAAGTGGACTTGCATTATCAATCATGTAGTTCAAGTAGTGTTTTCCTTATGTTTCTTTCAAGTTGAAAAGAATGTATGAGCAATAAGAAACTTCCATTGTAGTAGAAATTTCTCCTGCAATATTTGATCGAGGATTGCTAGTGTCAATATTGCAAGCTTGTCTTGGTGTTTTCATATATTCTAGCCTCTGCCAACAACAATGGTCTGAGTTACCATAACCAACCTGAGAACATATTGAAGGGATTGGTTGTTTCCCTACAAAGTAATGAACTCTAAGATGAGGTCAACATTTGGTATTCTCAAGGATGTACTAATGGGAGTGGGCTCACGTGTTTGGTAGGATGTATTTGAGAGTTGCAACGTTCGAGGATCATGTAGTTCAAGTAGTGTTTGTCTTATGTTGCTTTTAAGTTGAAAATAACTTTTGAGTAATAAGAAACTTTTAGTATGTTAGTACCCTTGAAAAATCAAATACACAAAATCATTTTGTTGTATGTCTTCAAAATTATCAGTGATTGTTGTTTTGATAACTTGTTTTTACAATTAAAATACCATGACTGTATTTGTACTTGGAAAACTACTGTCAGTTTCCACCTTCTTCTAGTACTATGAGAAGATCTGGTAGTTGATGTTGTTTGAATTAATTTGTTTAGAATCTTGTTTTTTATCGCAATTGAATTCATTCATGGCCCATGTTGTCTCACCAAGTGGACTTGCATTGTGAATCATGTAGTTCAAGTAGTGTTTGCCTTATGTTGCTTTCAAGTTGAAAAGAACTTTCGAGTAATAAGAAACTTCCATTGTAGTAGAATTTTCTCTTGCAAGGTTTGATCCAGCATTGCTAGTGTTAATATTGCAGGCTTGTCTTTGTGTTTTCATATATTCTAGCCACTGCCAACAACAATGGTCTGAGTTACCATAACCAACCTGAGAACATATTGAAGGGATTGGTTGTTTTCCTACAAAGTAATGAACTCTAAGATGAGGTCAACATTTGGTATTCTCAAGGATGCACTGATGGGAGTGGGCTCATGTGTTTGGTAGGATGTATTTGAGAGTTATACCGTTGGAGGATCATGTAGTTCAAGTAGTGTTTGCCTTATGTTTCTTTCAAGTTGAAAAGAACCTTTGAGTAATAAGAAACTTCTACTATGTTAGTACCCTTGAAAAATCAAATATACAGAATCATTTTGTTGTATGTCTTCAAAATTATCAGTGATTGTTGTTTTGATAACTTGTTTTTACATTTAAAATACCATGACTATATTTGTACTTGGAAAACTACTATCAGTTTCCACCTTCTTTTAGTACTATCAGAAGAGATGGTAGTTACTGTTGTTTGAATTAATTTGTTTAGAATCCTGTTTGTTATTGCAATTGAATTCATTCATGGCCCACGATGTATCACCAAGTGGACTTGCATTGTCAATCATGTAGTTCAAGTAGTGTTTGCCTTACGTTTCTTTCAAGTTGAAAAGAACTTTTGAGTAATAAGAAACTTCCATTGTAGTAGAAGGTTCTCCTACAAGATTTGATCCTGGATTGCTAGTTTCAATATTGTAGGCTTGTCTTGGTGTTTTCATATATTCTAGCCTCTGCCAACAATAATGGTCTGAGTTCCCATAACCAACCTAAGAACATATTGAAGGGAATGATGTTTTCCTACACATTAATGAACTCTAAGATGAGGTCAACATCTGGTATTCTCAAGGATGCACTGATGTGAGTGGGCTCATATGTTTGGTAGGATATATTTGAGAGTTATATTATTGGAGGATTATGCAATGATTTTGGGCTTGGATTTTATGAGGACAACTCAAACATTTCCTTTGTTGGAGAAGGATAATTTTTTTATCATTAGAGACCATGGAGCTCTAATAGTGCCAATGGTGAAGAAGAGTAATGTGGGATATCATTTACTGGTATTCATAGTTGTGTTGTATGAGATAGATCCTCAGTTACATAAGTTTGAGAAGGGGTCAACCCTATATCATGATCAACAAGAAAGAGAGCAGGTGGACATGCCTACATGAGCATCTTAAATTGACAGTATGAGTCAATTTGTGGGTTGGGTAGGATAAGTTGTATCTTAAATTTAGACCACAAAGATAATTCCTTCTAGGTCTGTTCTTCGATTTTCAAAAACACTCTTTGCGGGTTCACAAAATACACAGATTGAATATGATCTTCGCTTCTTTGTCACTATTAAGACTCAGATTTAAGACCTTGAAGATAACTCCCTTTATAAGGACTATCTCCACAAACTATAATTCTGTCAAGTACAGAGTGTTAAACTCAGCTAGAAGAATCAGTCTTGTTGTTACTAACTCCTTGATTAGGATTTCGTCTTTTATGCCCAGCATTTGATTTAAAGTCTCAGGGATCTTGGTCCTGGGAATGCTTATGATTTTTGAAGAAATGAAGCCAAAGCATGACTTCTTTTCAAGAGATTAGGCTTTTTTTTTTATCAGTCCCTTATGGGTTGTTCCTATTCATTTAGGGGCCTTCTTAAGCTTTTGTATGAAAATAATGTGGGGTTTTAGTAGGTCCCCAAAGGCTATTGGTAAGGTAGAAAGATAAGAACGTTGGATCATGCCTGCCATGAAATTGAATCAATTTTCTCAGATCTCTAGCTGTACTAGGTTTGTTTACAAGGAAGTTCTAATTGCCAGTTATAAGAGTGCTTTGATTAACAGCAGGTTTCTAAAGCTTCGGCATCTGGATTTTATATTGGATCCTCATCAATGGGTGTAATAGTGACTAGCTCTCAATCTCGCTTTCAATAGAGCTTGTAGTTCCCAAGGGAGATTCTATCCATAAGATTCAGTTATGGCAACCATGTGTCTTCACCAACAATGTGATGTCAGAGTGAGAGGCCCGAGTGGTTCTTCTAATGAGGATGCTTTTAGTGCATAAGTAGATGATAGAGATCTTATGGGTATTGTGGATTATTGCAAATATGTGATGGGGATATATGATTTTCAATTGACTGAGAAATGTCTTGCAAAGATGAGTTGTTCGAAGACAGAGATTGAAGGAGTGCATACATGAGGAAAAGACTTTTTTTAGATACCTTAGTTTCTTAGAGTCAAGGGAGTGACTTTCGAGTCTTCCTATCTATATAAAATATTTTGTATGAGGGATGATTGACTGCCTTAACGTAGAAGTTTCTCCTGCAAGATTTGATCAAGGATTGCTAGTGTCAGTATTGTAGACTTATCTTAGTGTTTTCATATATTCTGGCCTCTGCCAACAGTAATGGTCTGAGTTACCATAGCCAACCTGAGAACATATTGAAGGGAATGATGAGCACATTAATTGACCAAGTTCAATATAATTGTAATACTTCAGAATTTTATGAGGAATGCATAACATTTCATTCAAATATTCAACACAAGATTAATGTCTTATAGGTTCTATTCTTTTACAAAATATAGAAAAATAGAAAAAATATATATTTTCATGAAAATGAAACTCTAAGAACTGAAATAAAAAACTGTGAGAAATGAAAATAGAGCTGTAAGAAAAATGTGTTGTAATTGAAATAACTAAGTTGGATATACTATCAAATGTTTTGTGATGGTTTGTCTTCAAGGCTGGTGGATAGTTTGAATGCATAACATGCCACTTCACCAATGGTCGAACTTCTTTTATAGTTTTTTGCACTTGAATTTAATTGGTGGTAAGGATGGACATGGATTGCAATGGCTTCATTTTGAATGTGTGATTTGTATTTAATTGGATGTGATCCAATGGTTGGGAATTTGTTATTTGTTAATCCATGTGCTTTGATATGTTTTAATGAGAAATGGAATGGGTTGGGTGTCATTTATTGAAGTTATTGGGTTGGGTGTCATTTATTGAACACAGTGGGTTTAAATGTTATTGGGTTGGGTGTCATTTATTGAACACAGTGGGTTTAAATGTTGAACAACATAGCAGTAATGGCTAGCATACATTCACTTTTATTATGTGAAGGTATGGATATTTATTTGGAATACATAGCTCTAGTTCTAATGACTGGGGGTTCAAGTGATTGCTACTTTGTACTTCTAGAATAGACCATTTTGAAAGGATTTATGGTTTTATCTGTTTTGTAGTTGGGTAAATATGATTTGTACTCTTAAGTATTAAGATACAATTTATGGATAGTTGTGGGCCAATGTACTGGGAAATTTTGGACATAAATTAAAACATACTTGCACTTAATGTTATTTATTTTTGTTTAACTATTGGTTGCATATCTCTCAATTTTTGGTAGTTTGGTGGGACTAGTACTATATCAATTACTAGTCCTTGCACAACATTAGACATCTCTCCCCTGTTCTTCATCAAATTGATGTTCACAATGTTCCTATTTAAAACATATTTTAATCAGTACTTGAAAATTTGAACAATTATATCACAAAGGGTTTCAAATACTAATTAAAACAGATTTTAATCAGTAGTTAGACAATTTAATGACCTTGAACAGATATTTAACCAAAATATATATATATATCTTTAACAAATAGGTGTTCAAATTTTAGAGTATTAATTAAAACAAATTTTATTTGGTATTTTAAAATTTTTGAAAAATAAAATTTTCAAGTACCCATTAAAATATGTTTCAGTAGTTGAAAATTTGAGCAGCTATTTTAATCAGTGTTTGAAAATTTAAACAATTATTTGATAAAGGATATATGCTATAGGTATTTTCAATATAAGTATGGGTTTCATTCCCCTACTGAATGTAAAAAATAGCTTAAATAGATTTAATGGTTAAATGACGTGTATATTATTTATAGGATAGAGCCTAATATATAATTTCATAAAGAACAATAAAAAGCCCATAGGGGAGAGATTCCTAATGTTGTGCAGGGACCAGTAATTGATATAGTACTGGTCCCACCAAACCACTAGAAATTGAGACTTTTGCAACCAATATTTAAACAAAGATAAATAACATTAAGTATAAATAAGTATTAATTTATGTCCAAAATTTCCCCCTACATTGACTGGGTCCACAACTGTCCATAAATAGTATCTTAATACTTAAGGGTGCAAACCATATTGACCCAACTAGAAAACAGATAAAACCATAAATGCTTCCAAAATGGTCTATTCCAGAAGTACAAAGTAGCAGTCACTTCAACCCCCACTCATCAGAACTGAAGCTTTGTATCCCAAATAAATATTCATACCTGCACATAATAAAAGGGAATGTATGTCAGTCATAACTGTTGTGTTGTTCAACAACTAAACCCCCTATGTTCAATAAATGACTCCCAAGCCAATAACATTTAAACCCACTTTTTTCAATAAATGACACCCAAACCCAATAACTGCAATAAATGACACCCAACTCACTCTATTTCTCATTAAAACAAATCAAATCACATGGATCAAAAAATAAAAAATTCCCAACCATTAGATCACATCAAATTAAATCCATACCACACATTCAAAATGAAGCCATTGCAATCCATGTCCACCAATTAAATTCAAGTGCCAAAAACTATAAAAGAAGTTCAACCACTGTTAAAGTTGCATCTTATGCTTTCAAACTATTCAGCAAACTTGAAGACAGAACATCACAAAATAGTTGCCAGTATATCCTGGTTAGTTATATCAATTACAACACATTTTTCTTACAGTTTTGTTTTCATTTAGCAGAGTTCTTACAATTTCAATTCTTATATATTCAGTTTCACTTTCATGAAAATCAACACACATCCTATAGTTCTATTTTACAATTCACCTTCTTATAGATTCAGTTTCACTTTCATGAAAATAAACACAGCCTACGGTTCTATTTCACAATTCACCTATTTCTATTTCTATGTTCAGATTTATAGACGTATTGATGTGACCAGCAAGATTTTAATGAAAAGCATAATCAAATGACTACTACTTAAGAAGAGCTGACATATAACCAGGAGGATCAGACAAAAACATACTGTAAGAAAAATATTGTTAAGGAGCACCGAGATATAACCACAAGGATATGACAAAAATAGACAATAACGAAAAGACTGTTAAGGGGAACCGAGTTATAATATGAAAACATATAGTAAGGAAAATATTGATGTTCATTTAGATGAAAACATACAGTAAGGAAAATAGAGTCCCCATAACAACATTTATAATGATGATCCATCCCG
>APFE030567110.1:74094-90705 GCA_000404065.3 Pinus taeda | reverse complement strand
GGTGCACCAACATCTCCCCAAGAGGGGAAGGGACTAGGATTTCCTCCAAGGGGAAATCCTTGGTTGGTAGACTCCATTTTTCTCAACCTAAAGACCAATGAGGGAATTTGGGATGTTATTCCAATTAAAATAAATTTTAGATGCTTTGACACAACTTGTTTTTTCAATTTCTAAGAGTCGAGAAAAAACAAAAGATGACTCTAGTCGCCTTTGATTTTTAGTGAGCCTGAAGTGACAAGTGCTCAAATGGACCTTTCCTTTTAAGGAGTCTGAAAAGGAGAAAAATGGACTTCTCTAGAAATCTAGGCAGAGGTGATTACCAAACCAATTGCAAAACTGCAGAATACTTTTTACGGTACAGCAGTGAATCTTCCTTAATGTTGTGTTCAGTGCATTGCAATCGATAGGGCGGCAGACGCGGCTTCCTAAGGATAAAGGATGTAGCCTATTGTGGTCTCTCAATATATACTTGACGGTTGATGGGAGCACAAGTCCGTACTGGCACTTGCCATCTCAGAGTGGAGGAATCACCCAACCAATAATGAAAACAACAATTACTAGGTTTTACGACGCCGGAATATGTCTCTAGCCTATACCTCTAAATGTTGTGCGTTAGGTTCCAAAGCGTTGTTAGATTCATTAAATTTATTTTAAGTTGATCTTGCTTAAAAAATTTCCTTTCAGGTTCACCGCGTGATGTGTATACAATTCCTAAAATGCAATCTAAGATGATAAACAAATGTTTAATCTTCTTTTGGCAATGAAAATCCTAGCTACTAAGGAAAGAAAGTTGAGAATCTTTCAACAAAGAGCCCAGAGCACACGCTAAATGCACTGTCCTAAATCAAACCAAGCAGTATAAATGCAAATTCACATGCATGTATTTATTTTCAGCCTTCTTAATGTATGAATGACGATAAGAAAGAAAAGCACAAATCTGAATTATTTTCAAAGCGACAATACTCAACAAATTTCTTTTCAAAATGAAGTGAAAGTAAGGGAGACACTTTGCGATTTCAAAATGAAAGTTGCTTTTTGACACTTTAAAAACTACTAATTCAAATCATATACAAGATTAACCATATAATCGACTATCAAGAACAATGGGATTATCTTCTATGACTGAAAACGACAGTTACGACACTTTCAAATTTGAGAAACGACAGTTCAACTATGCTACTTCTTTGCAAAAGAGAACTGAAAATGGCGCATAATACATAAAAACACTTACAGTTCTTTGCACTATAGAGGTGGAATAATGTAAGAGAAGGGGGTTTTCACAGAGATATACTGACCACAGACAACAAAACTCCTGAATAGGACTAAAAATAGCGAGGAAAAAACCAAAATCTAAAGGTAAAGTTAACCTTCCCTGACCATCGCACCTGTCACAAAATGAATTCAGTATGCAGCGCACCTACTGCACACGGGAAGTGCGATGCATACAGAACGCCTTGAAGGCATGGTGCGATGGTACCAATGCAAGACTTTAAACAAATTTTTACTCACAATTTTCAATTCAATTCAAGGATTTAGGTCGAATAAGTGATGTTCAGTATATGTAAATCACAGGGATTGATCTAAGGAGGTTACTAGAGCTACCACTTAGGGCAATTAGAAAGTTTGCATATCTATTGTTTAAGTCATAAACAAAACCTAGAGATAGACTGAAGCAGCATTGATATACTTTGCATTTGTGTAACAAATGCAGTTCGAAGGCTAGCTGGCTTGACTTCAAGCTCCATCTGTAAGTTTATAAAATAAACAAAGATAGGCTAACAAACAATCTAGTCGCTCCCCAGTTGAGTTGCCATTTTGTTACTGGGAATAGTGTCCACTCAGAGTTGTTATTCCCACTAAGACTGGTAGCTATCTTAGAAACAAACAAGTAAAGTCTACTTTCACTTTCCTTTATGAAAATAGATAAGAGTGGAACAAAGGAGACCAACCTTAGTCTTTCCCTTGGTTTCCTTGTTTGATTCCTCTCCTTCCTGATAGACCTTTGCTACTTCTTCTTCGTCTTCCCAGCTTCAAAGAGCACCTGTGGAATCACAGCAACATGCTACTATTGAAGAACAGAGATCTATATTCATAAATAACATAGGACCAGATATGTGTTAACCATAAAAATCCATATATAATGAAACGTACAAGAATATGGAGGAAAACTTGAATAGCTTTATTAAGATCAAGAGTAGCAAGAGGATTACAACAATATGTTCTGACCCAGCATCATCCTCCAGCAAGAAAGCCCTTCTTCACCTCAAGAAGTAAAGCTTAGATCACCCAACACTATGAAGTTTCACCAGAAAACCAACAACACTTCTCTACAAGATACAAGATTCCAGCCTCTGGATCTCTGTGATGAGGGATCCATATATAGATGGTTGTAGGGGGGTGAGTCATCTTCTGGGGTTTTGATTAGTGTCCACTCTATTATAGTTCTTGATTCCACTTGGAGACTGATGATCTCTTACTCATCCCTGGTCAAAAACAGAGAGGAAAGTGTCAGAGGGGAAGCTTCTGGAAGATTCCATGATCTTCCACCTCGCAAACTGTCTCTGCCATTTGTCCATTTTTGCCCATCGCACCCTACATAGGGGCCATTCAGTATGCATCGCACCCTTTACACTAGGAAGGTGATATGCATCGCACCCTCTACACTAGGTATTAAGTATGGTCCAATTTTGACCATTTCTGAGCAGTTTTTAGTGGAGAACTTCTGGGAGATGATGTAATTAGCTGACCTTGTTCCTTTAGGTAGTGAAGAAACTCTTTTAGGGACTTAGGAGCCCTCATTTTATGGACATTTATGATTGGGGTTGCAGTGCCCAAAAATGTCTATAACACTTGGTGACTATTTTAACCCATGCAAAGAGTCCTTTAACTTGCGTACCAATTCTTTCTTACCCTTCACCACAAAACTTTTAGGTTGCTTCATGTAGATCTCTTCATCCATATCCCCGTGAAGAAATGTTGTCTTCAAATCCATCTATTCTACCTCAAAATCAAAAGTAGCAACAATAGATAACAATAATCTAATAGAAGCTACGTTGGCAACAGGAGAAACAATATCACCAAAATCAATTCCCGGCACCCGGGAATAACCTTTTTCTACCAATCGAGCTTTGTATTTCTCCACCTTTCCTTATTCATTCGTCTTCTTCTTGAACATCCATTTGTTTCCAATGGGTTTCCTTCAAGCCGACAACTCCATCAGATCCCAAGCCTCATTTCTGTGCAAATATGCCATTTCATCAACCATGGCCTCTTTCCAGAGTTTCCCATCCTCTGAATCTACTACTTCCTTCACATTTCTAGGATCATCATCAATAATAGATAAAGAAAAACTTGAATAGAAATTAGATGGACTATACCTTTCTAGTTTCCTTCTTTCCTGAACTGATCTTCTCACACATGGAGTTTGTGGCTCTTTATCTTTTGATTCCTCTTCTATTGTAGAGTGTGGTTCTTCCTCCTTTAGTTCAAACCCTATCTTTTCAGGTTCCTTCGATAGCAATTCATGTTTAATAACATATTTCACCTCTCTGAGCACCACATCTTAGCTGTACACAACCTTCCTTGTTACTGGGTTCCAAATCTTATAACCCTTTAAACCATCCTTATACCTAATAAAGATGCACTTTTCAGGTTTACTATCCAACTTTGTTCTTTTCTTCTTTGGAACATGTACATATGCATCACATCCAAATACCCTCAGATGTGAAAGAGAGGGTTTCTTACCGGTCCATACCTCTTGTGGAGTCTTATCCTCCAACGCTGATGAAGGTGATCTGTTGACCAGGTAACATGTTGTCTCCACCGCCTCTACCCAGAATTCCTGTCCTAACCCGGCACCACTGAGCATGCTTCTTGTCCTTTTGCATCAATGTCTTGTTCATTCTTTTTGCAACTCCATTTTTCTCAGGTGTGTATGGAGTAGTATTCTGTCGTTCTATACCACACTTCTTACAGAATTATTCAAATTCCTTACTGCAAAAATCTCCATCATTATCTGTCCTCAACACCTTTATCTTCTTCTCTGTCTGGGTTTCAACCAGAGCCTTAAATTCTTTAAACCTGTCAAAGACCTTAGATTTCTTCTTTAGGAAATGTTCGCTTATTGGGGCCTGACCCAAGTTCGGAAGTGTTTTAGCCAAATATATCCTGCACTACCGGCCCTTTCGACAACAATCTGCGGAGCACGGACTGAAGTCTCACCAGAGGTAGTATGGGAGGGTGTTGGAACCAAGTTTCCGCACCCTAGGGATGTCTTGATGCGGACTTGGAAGGTTCACGAACCGACCTGCACCCTCGCGCCACTTTGCACTGCTGTCAGGATTTCGCGTAGATCCGCGACGGTGCGCTTCTTAACTCTTATTATTAATAAATTTATTACAGATCATATCTAATTCTTAAGGTCTTTAAGCAAGCATTTAATAGTTATAGCTAGTACGTGCATCCATAACTTTTACAGATTTGCATAAACTCAGAACATAAGCATAAATGTATAGATCATATAGATGCATGAACCAGAATATAAATAGATCTGCAGTATTTGAGAACCACCTTATCTTTATTAATGTATTTGTTCAGTACAATCCACTTCCTACCCTACGCACACAACTGCAGGGGTCCGTGCACACAGGTGCGGACTCTACCAAGCCTCTGCGCACAAAACTGCAGAGCCTCTATCTCCTACTACAACCCAAGGCTCAGACTTCCAGACCTAGAGCAAGTATTACAATAAAAAACCCATAATACCTTAGATCTCCTTTTTCCAAAAAGCTACCTTCTACCTTTAGAGCCATGCTCTATTTATACATTCCCATGGTCCACGGACCATGGGCAGGCCGACTCACCTTCTATTATTTTACATTATTTTTAGGCGGACAACCCTTTGACTCGACCTATTACAATTCGTGCTCCACACGCTTCACGGAATGTTTACAATATCATTCCCCTAAATTACAGGATTTAAGCCCCAAAACTATTACGTGGGGCCTCTGCTACCTAACAGGCCCCCAACACAATCATCGTGACTCATCCTGAGTCACTTGTCAGTGCGGAGATACATGCTGCCAAGGCTTCGCGGTCCACCATCCCTGTGAGTTACGCACTGAGTTCTATTGCTCCCTCCTTGTCTCTTGCAACTCTTCTTCAAGCTTCTGTTGTTAAGGGATAAATTCCCCTAGGGTCTTGGGTTGATACCCTAGCAGATCGAAGGTTATCTACAAAGAAAAACACGCATTCCACACAACCATGATGCTAATATAAACAAACTACGTGAAGAGGGGTGCACTTGGGGGTCCTTCATTTGGGAAGATCCAGCTAGGGTCCAAACCCTCTTGGAGTTCCTTTTAGTCCTTCAACCTGCAAAACAATCAATTCCAGAAAGTACAACAGTATATTGACCAAGCATCATTAAGAAATCATCTTCATAGCATATTGAAAGGTAGTTATACAATTTAAACAACCATTCATATGTGAATCATAACATTGATATCATAAACATGAAGAAGATTTATATCAGGAACAAGACAAATGTTTCTTTTATTATAGATAACTAAAGTACAGAAAGGAATGATTTCACTTGAGTCTTCCTTTCACAGGCTTCAAGCAGAATCGTCCTCCGAATTCGTCCAATCTCAAGCCTTCAACAAATTCCTTCCATGACTTACTCCAAGATATCTCAAGTAGTGGAAAGACATCATAGCACAAGGAAACAAGGGTTTCCTATAATGGGGGAAGTGTTGGAAGCACAAGGATCTTCAGACCTGGTCAGGGATAATCTCAGCAGAGTGATCTCTCTCTATCTCTTCTCCTCCTTTAGGCCTTCCCATTGAAGCCTTTTATACTTCTCCCAAAGTAGTTTTTTAGTTGGGAATTCGTTGGGAACAGTTGGGCCACGGGCACTAATAGGTAATCAACAAGTAAAACCCATGATCTCCACCCGAAATTAAGGAGTTTTAATTATTTTTTAAAGTGTTTTAAGACATATACCCGGGTTGGGTATACACAGACCCGTGTACACATGCATTTAGCTCAGGGAAATGTCGCGTATAGGGAGTAAAACACTATTTTTTGAATATTTGGACCAGGTCTGGAAGGAGGGGTTTCCCTAGGCCATGAGTGCAGCATAACAAACATCAAGAGTGAGATTTGGAGCTATAAAAGATGCCCCCTAATATATGAGGTCAGAAGGGGTACATGATGGCCGAAATGTATTAAGCAAGTACATGGAAAGGAAATTTGTCAAAAACTGAGAAGGACTTCACCAGATTTCAGCCTTCCAAGCCACAAAAGGAGATCAGAAAGAAACATTGTATGAGGTGGGCATGCCCATGCTCAGAGAAAGTAAATCATGTCCGCATATCAAGTACAAGCGGATCCACTAAGTATACAAGTCTAAACACTGGAAAGTACATAATGGATCATCTGATCATGATCGAACAAGTACATGTCTAAATATCACATATAAGAATGTCAATGATGCTGAAGGATGAAGTAGATCACTGACATCAGAGACTGATCCCAAAAAGTACCAAATGAACATGATGGAGTAAGATGGTACTACACTGCAAACTTAGGTTCTAGCATATAGAATGTCACCATGAATGACTACAACATATAAGGTAGAGTGGTTTCAACTAGCAGCAACAGGAGCAACTGTCAAGTGAACCAACGAATGTTGATGCAACCTGAGGTCTTCACCGACCATGGTGGTACATTTCTACACCATGGGAATAAATGATCTGAACTCGACCATGTGAGAAATCGTTTGATTACCGGCCATTGATGTATACCATTAACAAATGCGAGACTACTCACTGATAATGATAATGAGTGTTAAGGTACCCAGTACAATCTAACAAGTGTGAATAGATGAGTTGGAGTCGAACACCTGTAAGAATCTATCAATCAGGAGACAATGACGATTTCCCACTGTCGATAGCAAAGGATCTGCCACTAATGACTGCAAACCCAAGGTACTGCCAAATGGACTTTAGATCTTTGCCCCAGAGCAATGAGTCGTAGTCGATAGGGAAAGATCCGCTAGAAGGAAGGCGTTAAGGCATCCTTCATCAATCTAGTGCAAGTGTAACTCGTAGGCCAATAATGTGGATGGAATTAGACAAAAAGAAGATGTAGTAACCCGACCAAAGCATGTTTCCAGCGTACACAAGATGTGGCTAGCGCATGACAGAAACCCTCTGAACCAACCAATAATGAAAGCTAACACAGAGGCAAGGTATCCACCAATAGGGTCAAATGGACACCAAGGTACTACACGAATCCCAATATGTGATAACGTAAGATGATGTCGAACACAAGGGAAACCACTCATTCAAAGACCCATGATATTGATCGATGTTGAGCGCAAGGTGACCTATCAATAATGAAAATAGGGCCAGGGTGTAGCTCTAGGCCTGCCCTCAGAGAAAGATTTCGTCATCAATAAGGACAAGACCCGCCATCAAGAAGTTAATGGGGATCTTCTCAAACCAACACGAGCCAAAGGACCAATATAGCTGATGTGAGATACTGACAACCAGGGATGGTCGGCTGAAAAATGAGTCAAGAGACACCACAGAGAGGCTAACTCAGGCTAACTTCCCTTGAACAAAAGCACAACTCAATGTGACTATGTGGCAGCATATGATGACTTTGTGTAAGTTCGTCGTACAGGAGGCATGAACGAACCCTCCATATGATTGGAAGAGATAACCAATCAGAGGAGAACTGACTGAATAACAACGCTAAGGTGTACCTAAGTCAAACTAAATCCCGCCCAAACGGAGGAGACTTTGTTTTGAGTGCTTTGTTCAAGGGCGACACGACTAACTCTAGCTGCCTACAATAAGTGGAAATATTGTCCCATTCCTACTCTTTTTTTGGAATATATAATTTTTTTGTCTTTTTCTTTAAGCTGGAAAAAAGAATAAAAGAATGCTATAATACAGTGGAAAGAACGAGTGTCAGTGAAACAGATGATCTAGTTCCTAGGATTGGAACAATCCTATGCTCAATGCAGGGAGGTGAAAACTGGTCAAAGACACTCAAAGGTATGTTCCTTCCACGGGTCAAGGTGTGTTCAGCTGCAGAAGTCAAGGGCATGCAAGTTTGATTTCGCAATTGTCATGGTCAAAATTTGGCTTAAACACGCGTCCAAGGGAAGGCGGCTCAAGGCCAAAAGGTGAAAATGGTCAAAATGCAATGCAGTAGTGCAACTCAACACAAAGGAGCCTCTAGGCTATAAGGCCAGAATGAAGTGAGGAAGCAAAAAGGAATGAGTCTTCATCACATAGGTCATGGCGGGACTACAGAGGATTCCCGAGCCTACTCAGATCGAAGCAGCATGGGCAACAAATGTCAGTGAAGTGCTAACTACGATGCCCATGAAAAGGATGGCTCTACCATCGTGTCATGATTTAAATAATCAGCGAGTGAAGTTCGTTTACTAACCATAACACGATGGGATCGACCCTATGGAAAGTGTATTGACAAATGGAGGCTAGTATGCATGATGCAATGGAAAAATGGCTTCCCTAACCTATATGCCAGTGAGAAAACGATACCTGCCATGACGGGTTAGCAGTCATGGAACCGTCTCGAAATTGTCGAAAAAGCGTCCAAAATGTCCTGAAAATCAAACCATCCTCAACATTCTAATCTCCCAAGTTAAAAGTTACATGAGACCAAACAAAATCAAGTTTTGAAAAAAAATTGCATTTTCAAAGCCTATAAAATAGTTTTTGGACTCACCATTTTCACCATTTGATGTTGAGAGCAAAGGAGTGGAGCAAAAGGAGCAAACTTTTCCATACGCCAAATTCAACCGTTCAGATCCCTCCAAAATCACCAGGGAACCCTTAAACTTGTCTTGCATTCAATTGTGACTAGTTTTAGAATTTTTAATTTAAGTTTTACCATTGAATTTTTGTCAAAAATTTCGTCGCAGCATATACGCGGGTTGGATATATGAAACCCACATATACATAGGCCCTACATGTGACTGTGTGTAAAATGGACCCGTGTATACGCCGCGAACATTTCAAAAAAAAAAACTAACGGTCTAAATTCATTTTTTCTTCAGGATGCCAGTCACTTGGCAAGAAAGAGAGCATACCTCAATGGATGATGAGGTTATGAACGATCCTAATGCTTTGGATGCCTTACGGGGATGCGGTTTGCTAAAGTTCTTTAAATTGCCAAATATGAAAGCAAACACTCGCCTGCTCGAACTGCTCATTCACTACTGGAGCATCGAGGATAATTCATTTATGATTGACCAGATGCCACTCAAAATAGAAGTTGAAGATATTTATTTCATCACGGGCCTTTCCCGGAGGGGAGAGGTAGTACATTCCAGGGGTAGGTCATGAAGTAGTCTCTGGATCAAGGACTACGTACATATATATTGCCCAGGACATCTAGAAAAGATTGGAAGTCAAATTCCAATCAAACATGTGGAGATTTTATCGTTGAGGATAATCCTGTTCACTATAGCTAGAGTGAATGGATCAGCTTCTTTGCACCAGGCATCACAGCTAGACATGAGCTTGGTGGTTGATTGTCTCACCACTGTATTTGACTGGTGTACTCCTCTTTTGGCCATCCTGAAAAGCCAGCTTACTTCTATCAAGAGAGGGCAGACTAAAAACTTTGGATATGGAACCATTTTGTGCTCTTTCTTCTTTGAGAGGGTCCCTGCACTTCGTCCTAGAGTACCGGTTTCAATTAACACCCCATGAGATCCATGAATGGGTAGGTGGGCTGACTTGATGAAATGTCTAGGAGGTGGGGACGTCCCACGAACTGCGTTCCATGATGACTTCTTATCTTGGTGGGAGTAGCAGATCATCGCCATAGATGACTACCCTTATGCTGGGTTGGACTTCCGAGGAGATCCGGATCTAGCCTTACCACTGACCATAGCATGGGGTGACATAGATAAGTGGTTTTTTTTTTTGTGATTTTTCAAATATAATACTGAATTTTGAGAAAATATTTTTGATAGGATTCAAATGACTAATATGATTATCATGTTCCAGATATTAGGTCGGTGCGACCAGATGGGTTCCCACGACATGGACGTCACGGCCGGGGGGCTGAAGAGGCAGCTGCAGATACAGAGCAACTTCTACACACAGTTCAGCAGCACTTGGTGAGACTAACCCACCGAGTACCAATGGCAGCCGTAGAGGATCTCCCTATAGATATGAAGCGTCATGTGGTTGGCATGCTACGAGACTGGGTTCGCACTCTTAGGCGTGTGGCCAATGCAATAGTTTCCTACTTAACCGCTCATCTTGAGTCGGGGCATTAGATGTACTAGACATGATTATGGGTATTTGAGTCCCAATTTTGTATATTATTTTGGGCACACCCTATGTACACTCGAGATGTTTTATGATATATAATATATATATATAATATATATATTATATATTATTATTATATATATATATATATATATATATACAATTTGACTTTTTGATGTTTATTTTTATTGTGATGAATGATTGATGTGCCAGTCTAATGCTTGATTAGCGATAGAATCAGCTAAACAATTATGAGATCTTGGAATGTACAAATAATTAATGTAAGTAAATGATCTTTGCAACAACCTCACCCTTAAATACTGGCAATATATACATGGATCCCTTACCCGATAAATGTTATTCAGTTGTGATACTATCAATTGTGAATCAAGATAAACTACCAACGAATCGATTTCATAAGAAATTGCTTCGGATAGTAAATTAATGACGGCAGTATACTCAGCCACATTATTTGACGCAGGACCAATTCATACTCCCCTTGACACCATCAACTGACCAGTTGGGTAGTAGAGTACCCAAGCTACGGAAGCAAGGTTCCGAGTGTGCTGACTAGCACCATCGGTGAATCCAAAATAGACCAAGTCATCCATCAACACCTACCACAACAAACCAAAAAGTGTCGATATCAAAAAGTCTCAATGAGATATGTACAAATATATAGAATGTACAAAGAAGCCATTGCCTAGCTGCCACTTGAGCAAAGTACTTCTTGAGGTAGAGCCCGTTTCGGGGCTCCGCCAACTTGTTTCCTTCAAAATCGACTAACTCATATGCCCCTTTTTCTAAAACTCTTTTAATTATGAAGGGACTGTGGCACATAGATTTGAAATTTACTACCCCCAAGGCATCCTTATCTTGGTCATAGACCAATACAAGGTCGCCTTCAGAAAAGACTCAAGGACAGACAACTTTATCATATTGAGTTTTAACCCTTTTCTTATGAGCCTCATTAATTGTGGCGACATCTTGACGCTGCTCATCGAGATGTTCCAAATGAAGGAGGCACTCTTCGAGACTATAAGTCTCTGGAAGGAGCTCAACAGCTAACTTAAGAGATGGAATTTCACATTCAATAGAAAAGATAGACTCCATACCATAAACTAATTGAAAATTTGTAAAACCTTTAGTAGTCTTTACGAAGGTTCAATATGCACAAAGAGCCGGATACAACATAAGATGCCAATTGGACCGATTTTTGTCGATCGTCCTTTGCAGGAACATCTTAATGGTTTTTCTCACTGCCTTGACCTGTCCATTGGCCTGAGGATAATAAGGAGATGAATGTTCCTTCTGGAAACCCAATTTGAGAGCCAATTCAGACATTAGTTGATTCTGGAAATGACTGCCATGGTCAATGACAATCTCTCTCGGGATACTGAACCTTGAGATAATCTGATTAAAAAGGAACAATGCCTTTGTTTCACTATCATTTTTATAAATGGGCATGGCCTCAGCCCACTTCGTGAAGTAGTCTATGGCCACGATAATGTACTTGTGACTCACTGGTGAAGGTGGATTACAAGTTGTAAAATCAATACCCCACTTAGTAAAAGGACCGATAGTGACAATGGGGAAAAGAGGAGTTGGATGTGCGTGCATCTTCTGAGTATAGATTTGACAGGGGTGACATAATTTGACCGTTTCAACACAATCCTTGAAGAACGACGACCAAAAATAGCCAGCACGCAAGATACATTGGGTTGTAGCAAGCCCTAAAAGATGACCACCACAAGCTCCACTATGGCAGTCATTGAGTACTAACTCTTCTTCCTCTAGGGTTAAATAACATAGAAGGATTGAATCAACCCATCGACGATATAATGTATCACCAATGATGACATAATTCTTGGCTAGGTGACATAATTTTCGGCATTCATCCTTAGAGAAAGTAGAGGGAAACTTCGAAGTTTGGAGATAGACAATGATATCTCCATACCAAGGGTCGAGTGAAGAGATGAGGAATAAATGTTCATCGGGAAAACTTTCCTCATAAATATTATCCTCTCCACAAGGTAGCTCGGAAATTAACTCGGAAAAAACCCTGGATTTCTTAGACTTGGCGAACAAGAACTTGAGATCAAATTCTTGTAAAATGACTATCCATTGATTATATTTGCCCCCAATCACTTGACTACTGAGGACAAATTGAAATGGATTGACGACTGCTAAGACAAAAGTTTTGCGTAGCAAGATATAATGACGGAGCCGCTAGACAACATGGACAGCCACCAAGGCCAACTTCTCAACAGGAGAATAGTGAATTTCAGGACCTTTCAAGCCTTGGCTCAAATAATAAATCACATGCTCTGTGAGGGCATCGTCTTCCTGAACAAGAACCATACCTATGGTTGATTATGCTACAACGAGATATAAAAGGAAGTCCCTACCATAATTCAGTGGACTCAAAAGCGGGGCAGAGGCTAATGCCTTTTTCAAGGCATCGAATGACCGTTGGGCAAAGTTGTCCCATACAAATGAAACTCCTTTCGATAGCAAATGCATAAACCCTTTAGTAATCTCGGCATAATTCGCTATAAACCATCTTAAGAAATTAGCCTTCCCTTGAAGACTTTGAAGTTGTCGAATTGAGGACGGGGGAGGCAACTGAATTATTGCCTCTACCTTGAAAGGATCAACCCTAATCCCTTCATTTGACACAATGAACCCTAATAATCGACCAGATGTAACCGCGAAAACGCATTTATTGGGATTCAACCGGATTTTGTAAAAATGACATCGCTTAAAAACCAATTGAAGATGACTAGGGTGATCAGTTCTCTTTTGAGAACGAGTAGCTAGATTGTCCAACTATGCTTTGATGATATGTTTAATATCGTGGAAAGCATATGACATGGCCCGCTAAAAGGTAGCTCTAGCATTTTTAAGACCAAAAGGCATCTTTCTGTATGCAAAGGTACCCCAGGGATATATAAAAGCTATCTTATGCTGATCTTCTAGACGGATAGAGATTTGATTATAACCAGAAAAACCGTCCATGAAGGAGAAAACCGCATTACCCGCACACTCATCAATAATCTGATCAATGAACGGCGTGGGGTAATTATCTTTGGGACAAGCCTTGTTTAGGTCCCTAAAATCAACACATACTCAGATTTTTCCTTGCTTTTTATCTACAGGGACTGGATTAGAAACCCAATCGGTAAGAGGAATAGGGTATATGAAACCCGCCTTGAGAAGTTTCTGTACTTTAGCTTTAATAGTTGTTGCTTGCCTAGGATTAACCGGTCGAAGTCTTTGACGAACCGGTTTGGCATTTTCATACGTACTGATCTCATGTTGAACTATGGATGGATCGATGCCAAGCATTTCTTCATAAGACCAAGCGAATACATCTTGAAATTCCTTAAAAAGGTCGATGTAAACTTGTATTTCTTCAAGGGAACTTTCGGCTTCGATGAAGAGATTCTTGATCACGTTAGGGTTCCTAGAGATGTTTATAGATATCATTTTTGAAATTACCGACATATTACCCTCAGCACGAAAGTGTGCTGGAGCCAAAGGATTTGATACCGTACAAACATCACTAGTAAACAGCTTGGAGAACTTAGATTCTACTTCCTGCAACAGAGGAAGTAAATAAGAACGATGGTGTAAGTCTTCCCAAGGTCAATCTACACCCATCATCACTTCTAGGATCAACCTTAACAATTTTCCCTTCATGAGGAAAGCAAATAACACGAAACAGAGTCGAAACAATGGCATCCATTTCGTATACCCAATTCCTTCCTAAGAGGACATTGTAATCTAGGTTGGCGTCAATGACTTCTACTTCGATATTGACGACCTTCCCCCAAACACATATGGGAAAGGTCGGGATAATCCCATGTGGTCTATGAGAATGCCCATCAAATTCAGTTAGGAGAGTAGGTGAAGGAACGACAGAAGGCGATCCAATAGCCTTCCAGCATGACATCGACATGATGCACGTGGAAGCTCCTTCATCAATAACGGTATGAAAAATGTTAATTTTCTAGTATGTAGACTTTATTTGGAAAGCCATGTGATGAGGGAGTTGCTTTTTGACATTTAACATGTCAAAAGTGAGCACTAAAGAGTTAGTTGGATCAACTACCCCTATTGCTGAAAGCAAAGCACTTCATTGAGTTGGACACGACTGGAGAACCTCTAAAGCTGACATAGCGCATGGAAGCTGAGCCAGATCCTCAACAATGGAGTAATTCTGGGTGGCCCTAGCATTTGGATTAATAGTCGCGCACTTAGCGGAACCTTTTGGTATCCGTGGTATAGTCTCGACAGGGGGTCACTCAATATGAAGGTAAGTATTTCTGGGAGCATTTTTATCCTTGGAAGTTTCTACCCCCGACAGAGGTACCAGGGTTTGTATTCGCACCAGCAAGCAATTGTTGCCCTTGGGGAAAAGGGTTGGTTAACATAGCTTGAGCACTAGAAGTCCCTTGCTGCCCTAATAAGCATTGAGCATCTTGAATCTTTGGGCAGAGATGAGTTAAATGGTCTCCACTGCATAACTTGCATGGAAACTTAACTTTCTTTCTAGACTCATTTCTACCACCACCAGCATTATTGTCGGATTTATTTGTGTCAGTATTCCCATCTTGACTCTTTTTCTTACCTCGTCCTTTCTTTTTCCCATTGGAATTTTGATTTCCTTTGGGATTGGCAGATAGGACGACATTAACTGAAGAGGGGTGTGTTGGCCGGATAAATCATTCTTGTGGACAAGACCAATCTCCCTAGTATCAAATGATATCTAGCAACAAGCAGCACAAGAAAATCTACTTTTCTCTAAATATGTTTCAATTCGTAAATGAAAACTAAGAGGTGTAATAGACCCTACCTCGGTCCAACGCTTGTTTGTGGTAGCTTTATTCCAACAGTTTCAAGCAGTTCCCTTTTAATAACCTGCATCCACAAACAAACACACATCAAAGAACACCTGCATAAATACTATAATAAAACATGTTCATTATGAAGATCAAGAAGCTCATAAAATAAACCATAGAGATAGTTCATTGAGAAATAAAAACCTTGATTGTATTAATTTTATGAATAAAAGAACCTTACAACCTTTGCCTTGATGTTGCACAAGCTCTTTCTAGGGTCCAGCAGGATTCTCCTCTGCTTTGACAAGCCTCACTCACTTCCCAAATGAAATGAAAGGTATGTGATCTCTCCTCTCACAAGCTCAAAAAGGAAGTCTAATTTCCAACAGCATTTACCCTCAAGAATCTTCAGCTTTCAACCTCCCCGACAACCAGCCCAATGCCTGAATTTATAGTGCAAATGGAGGAAGTTGCAGGTCCACCATTGAAGGGATAAGTTCCTCCTTCAATGGGATAAGCACCTCATATCATGGAGTTAGCTCCCTCAATTATGGAATGGATGAACCAAAGTGGAGCAGACTTGCCAGCGTAGTATTCCTTCTAAAAGCATCCAGAAGTGACCCAAGGTGAGTTTTTAAGAGAAAACTCATGCCTTTTTAACTTTTATAGGGGTTCGCACCCATCACTTAACAGACAGAGCGGTCAGGTTCGCAAGAGACATGACCATTGGATGCGATGCCACAGGCAATGCTAGGAGAAAGTGCGAAACCATGATTTGAGACATTTTTAAGGTCTTTCTCCCATTTTCAACGCTTGACATGAAGAGCTGAGGCTTAAGACTTGCAAAGGAGGTATGTATGAGTGGTGATGGACTCACACAAACTGTAGAAAGTCATGGTGAAAAATTTTTGTGTAACAGATTGCCCCCTAAAGTGCAAAGTCTGTAATAGACGAGGATAATTTTTGATCATCTAAGAAGAGTGAAGGACTTTATCATTTCAAAGATCTTCCTGTGGATACCCCTGTCGGAACCTATAAAAAACATTCAACACAAAATATATATATGTGAAAATATCATCGCTGAGGTAGGCATTCTCATACTTAGATCAAAACCGGCTAAGAACTATCTAAAACTGTTCTGATACAGGAATGATTTTGTATTACATCACAAGTAGAGGCATATGGACACAGTATGGGCACAACCATCTATTTATGAATAGTCCACTATATAATGATAACAAAATTCCTCGTAGCCTGGATGGTGGAAACTAGATCCAGGGTCTTCATTTCTACTTCCCTAACTAGTACGATTCTATCCATGTGAATGAATGTGTCGAAGTCGAACATGGTAGAAACCACTTGATTACTAGTCAATGATGTAAATTGTTAACAAGTGTGAGAGGAACCACCAATAATGTCAATGGCCCTCAAAGTACTCAGTA
>APFE030567110.1:59986-73700 GCA_000404065.3 Pinus taeda | reverse complement strand
AGATGGCTTGGTGACAATTGACCCAAAGCTAATACCCGGAAACCGGCTGAAGACTTTCAATGTGGCTTGATTAACTGTTAGGTAAAGGATTTCCCAACCCAAGTGAATAAAAGTGTCGTGTTCAAGAGCGATGGAAAGTTTTTCAAACACAAAATACAACAAACAGGTTCATTTTTCCCTCTTTTCCCCCACCATTTCTAGCAAGTACCTATTTATTTTTGACAAGCTTGAGGAGGATAACATTTTCTTGGTTATAAGCTCATCCTTTGAATGAGTCCAACTTAGTTTAGATTCGAACTCTAAGAAGGAGTGGTTCGTTCCTGTTTGTATTTGAACAGGTCCTTTACTGTTAAATTTTAATGAGTCCAGTATAGGAGAAACTCGACGTTTTTCAATTTTAGGGAGTCAGAAGAAAAACTTAAGAAAACTCCATGGTTGTCATTTTTCGTAAAATTTTTTCTCCCAAGCCCGAAAAATTATAAAATAATACTTGAGAGAACCACTTGACCGTTACGATCAAGGAGTACTTTTCATAGTTAGTGCCTTCAATCTGAAAAAGTAAAAAAGCGATCGAAAACATGTCATTTTATTACCAATATCGAACTCGAAACGACAAAAGTCCAGCAATCTATTCATGTTTATATGGTTAGAAAAGAGTTGTAAGTGGACCGTCTTTTTAATTCCATTTTAACGAGTCTAAAAAGAAAAACTTGGCAATCTTTTCATATTTTACGAGTCAGAAAAGAGCTTAAAGAGGACTCCTATGTGTTTTTGTTGAAAATGACCAATTCTCCCTGGATACCCAATATTCTGCACAAAAACTGCAGATATTACTCATATTTGTTTAAAAATGAATAAAAATGTACCAAAAGTGACATTTTCAAAGTAAAAAAATAAATAAATTAAAAATTTATTTGTTCAAAAATTCTTATAAAAAGGGCTTTTACAAGATCATTTTCACCATTTGGCTTTGGAGTAAAAAGTGAGAGCTTTTGGTAAGAAAACTTCTCGTGAAGATTGCGGAAAATCCGACCGCTGGAATCGAGAACCGTCTTCTCCAGGTAATCCACATTGTCCCTAACTTGCATTTCATCTGTTTGAAATTTTGTTTTAGGCTTTAAAATTTGATTTTTAGAAGGAAAATTGGGCAAAAAATCGCCCGTGGCAGTTGCGCAGGTGCGCCATATGGCCCCTGCGCACCCCGATTTTTCCATGCACAGGGAAAAGTCGGGGTGCCGCACCTATTCTTAAGGAGAAGTGTGCAACTACGCACTGTCTCTAAAATAATGGGTGCGAACCCCGCAGAGCACGGATTTAAAACCCTAATTTCTTCATTTTTGCCCCAAAAGTTTCAGATTGAAATGTTCTAAACCACCTATTTTGCAATGCAGATAGACAAGATGCTTATTTGGCGGGAAAGAGAACACGAATATGTGGATCAAGCCGCATTACTCCATCCACCTTCATTACAGGCATTGATAGCATGCAGGCTATTTAAATTTTGGGCCATACCTGGCATGAGCACATAGGTATACTTTCTACAATGGCTGGTAGACAGGTGGAGCACGTAGGACCATTGTTTCATCATTGGAGGACACCGGCTCGAAATCGAGCCAGAGGAAATTTATTTTTTGACTGGTTTGCTGAAGAGAGGCGAAAAATTATCTCTATTCGGATCTAGGCCAGGTGGCTAGTCTGTCACTAGTCTCCGACTAGAGTTTTGCAATGACCAAACTGTAGACAAACGGATAGATGTGAAGACCATCACCCATCCTGAACTTAAAGTGATCGCATTTAATGTCACCAGACTGTGCAGAAGTGCAATATTGCATTTAGCCACTGGTTCCCAGATGCGCATGGCAGTAGACTGCTTTCAAGGCACTATCTTCAACTGGTGTGATGCTGTGTTGGCCAATGTGAAAGGCCAACTGACTAGGGAAAAGAATGGACAACTAAAGAACTTTGGATATGGTTAATTAGTTGTGAGCTTTGCCCTAGAGAGGGTACCTATGTTGGTTCCATAGTAACTTACTGTTGAGGTTGGACTTCCCCGAGATCCAAGGATTATGCGCTGGGTTGCAGTCAGGCCCGCCATCCTGAGGAGGGCACCAAGGTCATTCGATTCTCACCTGAGTATTTTCATTGGTTAGAGAACCAACTCTTTGTGATTCAGGATTTTCCATATGCTGGGATGGATTATCGTGGTGATCCAGACATGGCTCTTCCACCAAGAGAGCAATGGGATGATACAGGTAAAATTGTTTTCAACATTTTTTAAATTATATATTTTTTTGTTTTTTAAATCGTCCAAAAACTGATAGTCAAAAGTTTTAAATGCATATGTGGGTCCACGGCGACCAGCCTCTCTCCAGCCTTATGATAGAAGACAACTAGCTGCCGCTGCACCGGCCCCACAGGACCAATCAGCATAGACCTTAGCTGAATTGGAGAGTCATCTAGAGCGCTTGACAGCAGATATTCCGGAGACCAACATAGATGAAATTCCTCTTAGGTTACAGTGCTATGTGATTGGGGTCCCAGGATCTTTTAGGAGGTTCCTTTGTAGGGTGGCTCGAGCAGTGGTGTCTTATCGTGATCATCACCAGTGATAGGATGATTGCCTTGTAGACTCATTTTTGGACTTTTTGTGCTATCATTTTTGCCGATCATAATGTGTTTTTCAACCTATGATCGAAGACGATGTATATTTTGACACACTTCTATGCTATGCTATATTACTATTATTTGTTATCTTGCAAAACATGTTATGGGATGTTTTTAAATTTACTGTTTGATTCAATGCAAATGTCTATTTAACATTCGAGAAGCAACTGCATCTGCTAATGTATTTAAATATCTTGCAATGTGTTGATATTTGATGTAATGAAATTCTCGTTCCAAGAGATGGACTCTCAAAAATAATCGCAATAACACTGGATTTCTAATGGCATAAACTCTATTAAGTTGTAATACAACGAGTTCTGAATCTAACCTAACAATCAAATTCCAAATTCCAAATGAAATGGATTCAGATAATAACTCAATCACTACACTGTATTCTGCAATGTTTTTCGTTGTTTGATCGAGGCTTACCCCATGCATAGATACTAACTCGTCAGAGGGCGAATAGATAACCCAAGCTACGGAAGAGATGTTCCGTGTACTACGACAAGTTCCATCAACAAAACCGATTTATGTTTGGAGAGGCGTTGACATCTGCAATATCAAGAGTAAAATCAAGATAAGCAGGAATAATGATGAAAAACACTCTCTAAAGTAAAGCACACATTCCTAATCTAAAAACACACCAAACTTAGAAAGAAACTAGTCTAAAAATCTCCACACTAATCTTTTAAGCATAATATTTCTTTAGATAAAACCCATTCCTAGGTTTACCTAAAGAGACACCATCAAAATCTTCTAATTCATAGGCCCCTTTTGCCATCTTTTGCTTAACAATATACAGACCATGCCACATGGGTACAAATTTTCCAGCCCCTAGCTTATTGTTTGCTTGATCGTAAAGTAAGACTAGGTCTCCTTCCAAGAAATTGCAGGGTGTAACATTCCGATCATACTGAGCTTTAATTCTTTTGGCATGAGTTTCGATAGCTAATGCAACATCACATCGATTCTCAACTAATTGAGCTAAGTATAATAAATATTTTTCCTCTTCGGAAGTGGCTGGTAATAATTGTATGGCAATTTGTAATGACGGGATTTCAATTCAATGGGTAGTACTACCTCTAAACCATAAACGATTTGAAAGGGAGTAAAACTTGTTGATGTTTTGACTGAGGTTCGGTATGCCCAAAGCACTAAAAATAACATGTTATGCCAATTCAACCTATGAATCCCAATGGTTTGTTGGATCATAGTGACTAGAAATTTGTTGATTGCTTCAACCACACCATTTTCCTGTGGGTAATATGGAGTGGAACTATCGTGACGCAGGCCGAGCTGATATGTAAGTTCAGTCATCATGATGTTTCAAAAATGACTCCCATGGTTAGTGATAATTGCTTGAGGAACACCAAACCTAGTAATTATGTGATTGAAAATGAAAATCACAGCAGTTTTGCCGTCTGCCGAAAATGTAGGCATCACCTTGGCGCACTTGGTAAAATAATCTACCGCAAGGATGATATACGCATGCCCCCTGGCCGAGTGAGGGTTACATGTAATAAAATTGATACCCCATTTTGCAAATGGACCGACAACAATTATAGGGTGGAGAGGAGAAGGTGGAGCGCACATCTTAAGATAAAAAATTTGGCAATTGTGGAATTTCTGGATTGCAGTGATACAATCGTTGAATAAGGACGGCCAGAAATAGCTAGCGCACAAGATATTTTGGGCTGTGGCATACCCAGACATATGACCACCACACGCTCCAGAGTGAAAGTCATTAAGAACCTTTTCAGCCTCGTCATGAGTTAGACAACGTCGGAAAACAGAATCCACCCCATGACGATAAAGAGTATCTCCAATAATAGTGTAAGGTTGGGATTGGAAACGTATTTTCCGGCGTTGAAATCGTGAGATGTCAAGCCAAAAAGATTGGGTCTGGAGATAGACAATGATATCTCCATACCATGGATCAATAACGCTGATAAGGAACAAGGATTCATCCGCAATGGGGTCTTCTGCCACATGTTCAATATCAGCACGAGGGAAGTCACACATCAATTCCACAAAAACCAAAGACTTCTTTGACTTGGCCTTTTAAAATTCCAAGTCAAATTCCTGCAGGATGACAATCCATTTGGAATACTTGCCCCGTAACAATTGTTTAGTTAAAATGTATTGCATAGGGTTACAGTTAGAAATAACAGTGGTTTTACGTAGTAAAATGTAATGACGAAATCGTTGAACAACTTGTACTGCTGCCAAGGCCAGTTTCTCCACATGTGAATATTTTAACTCAGTCAGAGTGAGAGTACATAGAACAGTTAGATTAAAGATGGATGTGGAAGGCTTCAACGAAAATAGGAATGATGGCGGCAGTGGGGCAGCGGACCTATGACAACAGCGGGTATGCAGACGCTTGATGTTGTACACAGCAACTGAGGCAGCGTAGCATAGGACGGCAGCGATCTTACTCGCTCTAATACCAATGGAACAAAAATCTTCTGATACGCAGAATAGATATATAAATATTTTATTAAAAGAGATGAATTACAAATGATGATGATTTACAATGGGTTTTCTGGCTTATATGCTGCCATGGGCACCCTTTGGGAAATGGCATGATCTTATGATCGTGCCCTTTCATCTAACTAAACCTAAAATTAAACAATAACCTAAAATTAACTAATTTTTTTACATAACATTGCCTTCCTCTCGAAATAATGCTTTGTCCTCAAAGCATACGCAACGATGGATGTTGTTGACAAAATGCTTCATTCTCCCACGAAGCGTCTTCTTTGGTAAGTCTTTCCACTTGATTATATATTCCAAAATGATCAAGGTCGCACACTATAAAAGTTCTTGGATTAATCTCTCAATTTTTGTTTTTTGGAGATGTGGATATCGATATGGATTGATGTTGACAGGGTCTGACCCTGCCTTAACTTCTATTCTATGCTCAATTTCACTATTAGGTGGCATCTTCATAGGTAGGTCTTGAAATACTTTTTCATGCTTCCGAATCAGATATTGTATCTCTGGTGATTCTTCTCTGGTCATATTTGCAGATAACATTTCTAATTGGTGACATTGTACTGCATAAGCAGGTGCTCTTCTTTGACTCAGATTCATCATCTGAGATGATGATACAACATGATTTCCTGGTGCTTGGAATCCATGTAGTTTGTACTTCTGACCTGCCCATTTTAATTTTATAAATTGTACTTGATGGTTGGCGGCAGAAGTACCTGAGGTTCGTATCCATTGGATACCTAAGACTACATCTACTCCTCTTAGCGGTACCATGAAGAATAGAGACTCTAATTTAAAGTCTTGAATCTGCAATTTGACCTTATGGCATTTTCCCACCTTTTCAATCTTCTTACCATTAGCTATCATCACTTTCATGTTTGGTAAGGGAAATGAAAAGATATTGAGTTTCTTGGCCACAGTCGCATCTAGAAAATTGTGTGTGCTTCCAGTGTCGATGAGAACCACTACGTTGTTCTTTTTTATGTGTCCTTTTAACTTCAAGGTCTGAGGTTGTGATATACCTGTCATGGCTGATAATGACACTTGCAGAGTACTTCCGTCATCTAATTTTGGTGAGAATTCTAGGGCATCTTCTGTTTCTTCTATGTCATAATCTTCACTGTTTGAATCATTGGTTGCTTCACAATTATATAGGTTCTTTGGTTCTTTTCCTTTAGCACATCTATGTTTGGGGTCCCACTTCTCCCCACAACGCTTACATTTACCCTCTTTTATCCTTTGCATTTCCACATTAGATTTTTCATCTTCACGATGATGTGGTGGAACGTATCTTGTATTATTGGAGTCCATATACTGAGGTATCCTTTGTCTTGAATATGTTTTTTCTGCTTTTGACCAAAATATTGGTTCGGATTTCTTTTCTGCTGTTTTTGCTTTTCGTCTTGCTACTTCTATTGATGTAATGTCATGTATCTCAAGTTCTGCTTGTAAATGGGATTTGAGTCCTGAGATGTATGATTGAATCAAACGAGATTCTGATAACCCAAGTACTCATGTTACTAAGGTCTCCCATTGTTGAGTGTATTCGTCCACACTTCCTTTTTGTCATAACTTGATGAGTTTTGAAAAGAATTCTTCTTCTCTTACACCTTGGAATCTTCTAAAAAATGAATCTTTAAATTTCCTCCAGCTAATGACGTGTGTTGTTTTTTTCCACCACATATACCAGTTGTATGCTTCTCCCTCCATTTTCATGGATGCATGTCTGAGCTTTTCGTCATCGTCAGTGATGTCATATATCTCAAAGTATTCTTCTGCTTTATTTATCCATGCAACACTGTTTTTTTCATTTCCATCGAATCTAGGCATCTCAACCTTTGCCCTCCTTTGGTATGTGGCTAATGGTTGAGCAAAAAAGGGGTGCTGATTAGTGAGGGTATCCCAAAGTTGCTTGTTTGTAAAGGCTATGTTACTTGCTTCTTGGTGGGGTGTCGCTGATTTTTTTGGGGATTCAACCTTTTCATGAGAATCTGTTGACTTTGTTGAATCTGATGAGAGGTGTTCTTGATTCTCTTCACTTTCTTTTAGTAGCTCTTCAGGTGTACAATTTGACTTTTTACGCAGAAGTTTCAGCATTGTTAAGACCTCTTTGATGCTTACCTCTGTTTGGACGTGTTGAATTTCCATTTTTATCTCTATTCGATTTGTCGTATCTTGAAGATATTTTATTTTATCTGCTTGCTCCCCAAGCCTTTTATTGACCTCGTCGTGGTTGTTATTTATCTTATGCTCTGCGTCCAACAATTTTTTTTGGAAATCCGCCATTGTCATTGTCGACAGTGAGCGGGTTTGCGGGGGTGTGTATTTATTTGCTAGCTAAAATATTTTTACTCCCCCTTTTTTTTATTAGCTAAAATAATTTTTATACATATAAATTTTAATTAATTAAAATAAATTTAATAATTAAATTAACTTTTATATATATATATAACTTTTAAATAATTTAAAATAATTTTTAAATTGTAAATTAACTTATATATATATATATTATATATATATATTATATATATATATAATATATTATATATATATATAATATTAAGATACTAATATAATATATTATATATATAATATATATTATATATATTAATAACGATTACTATATTATATATATATTAGATATTACTATCGAACAGTCACGTTTCTTGATGGAACTCGTTGACTATCCAAAAAAAATATCGAAATACCACCGCAGTTTATCATGGATGGCTTACGAGTCGCTGGTGGTGTGAAGAGGTGACAGTGCGTGGAAAAACAAAGAGACAGCTAAGGAAATAACCTCAACGTGTAATGATGGTGCAGTTAAACAGCGTGAGGGAAGTCGATGTAAGGGTGGTCAGCAGAGTGGACAGATGGAAATAGCGTGAGGGAATTGGTAGCAGTGGTAATGAGATGGCGGACACAGAATAGTTAGATTAAAGATGGATGTGGAAGGCTTCGACGAAAACAGGAATGATGGCGGCGGTGGGCCAGCAGACCTATGATAGCGGCGGGTATGCAGACGCTCGATGTTGTACATAGCAACTGAGGTAGCGTAGCATAGGACGGCAACGATCTTACTCGCTCTGATACCAATGGAACAAAAATCTTCTGATACGCATAATAGATATATAAATATTTTATTAAAAGAGATGAATTACAAATGATGATGATTTACAATGGGTTGCCTGGCTTATATACCGCCATGGGCACCCTTTGGGAAAGGGCATGATCTTATGATCGTGCCCTTTCATCTAACTAAACCTAAAATTAAACAATAACCTAAAATTAACTAATTTTTTACATAATAGTAGCGGATCGGAACCAGACGGAGCTGAGGTTGATGGGTTGGAATTAGAAGATTCCACTTCCTTACCACCAATAGGACTCTTGCTTCCATAATCTTGCGATTGTGTCGCAATCCTAACATGGGACATCATCATTATGGGCTCTTCCGAGGCACTGGAGGAAGAACCTATCATCTTACTGTCTTGACTCGGAAAAGGATCTTTCAAAACAGCAGGTGTTTGAGAACCTTTGATGATTTTCGCAACTTCAGCACGATGTGGACAATCTATTGTAAAATGCTCCTCATCGCAGATGAGACAAGGATAGCAAGGTTTACGTTTCTCGTCAGTAGATTCAAGTTTATCTGATTTCTCTTTCAAGTTTTGCTTATTCTTCTTCTTGCCTTTCTTCTTACTGCTAGATTTTGATTTGGCCGTAGATGATTCTACGACATGGACATCGGCAGAAATTTCAGTTGAAGACTCTCCCTTCGGGGAATCTGGTAAAGTTATAATAGGAGAAGAATTCTTGGAGGATTTATTCTTACTTTTGGTATTAACAGTGCCAATCATACCGTCAACGACATGAGACCCTGAGGGAGGTGCAATTATTTGATTTTTCTTTGGAAGGTCGGGGATTTTCTCGTGTAAAGTACCTGACTACGTATACACTAAGTCAAGGTACTGAGCTTGAGCAATTACTTGCTCTTCGGTAACTACTCCTGCCTTGGCTACATCTTCAGTTATTTTAGGTAATAACAATTTGACAAACCATTATGCCAAAATTTAGTCCGGGATAAAAACTTTCACTAAACGACGTCGACGTCACCATTCATGAATATGGTCTGAAATATATGTGGATGTCGACTGTTTTAATGAAGTTAATAATTCCGTTCCATTGTCATATCGGACTGGGAGCTGAAAATGAGTAAGGAAGGAAGTGGCTAACTAACTAAAATTGTAAAAAGAGCCTTGTGGCAACTCAATGTACCACTTGGCTGCAAGGCCAATCAAAGTGTGTTGAAAAAGATGAAGACGAATTGAATCATCTATAATGGAATTCGATGCACACCAGAGATGGTAAGTCATCACATGATTTGATGGATCTTCTCCTGACTTCCCCTCAAACTTTGGTATATCACTGGGCAACTTATTCAGCATTGGCGGCCAAAATGGAAGATAATTAATGGGATCGTTCGTAAGGCACGACAAGTTAGGTAAATCCAAAGTTGCTGTAAACGGTAACTGACGGTTCGGATCCCGAAAACTTGGGGTCATAAGACCAGCCCTAGGAGGAGGATATCTAGGATAACTTGGAATCGGATTGGCATTTGGGATATTATATCCTCCTGGAAAACCAGGATTAACCGGACCATATTAGGGTTGTTGAGGTTGTTGATAAGTATACCCAGGGTATGGTTGATACTAATAAGCCGGGCTCTGCACAGTAGGACTGAATTGGTACTGTCCCTGGTACGGTTGATAAGTAAATTGAGGTTGAATTGTGACAACCATACTAGGCCCAGGTTGTCCTACAGGCATTGAAACCGAAGTCTGGATTGTAGGTCCGAACTGAGGTAAAGAGGCCTGAGGAGTTGATACAGGAATAGTAGAAACTGGAGCTGTTGATACTCCAGAAATAGGTGGGGTGGATTGAACAGAGGCTGCAATAGTTGCAACAGACATTTGGGGCGAAGTTCGAGGTGAACTAGGCCGAGGTTGATGAACTACCCCAGGTGTAGAAGTTTGAGTAGTAGGCTGGACTGGTTGCTGGGGTGAATAAGAAACCAAAGGCTGTGCAAATTGAGATGACAACTACACACTGGGTTGCGAAGTCTATTGATCCCACACCATGTTCATTCTGGGGTATGGACCCATAAAAGGTTGAGAATATTGAGGACCAAAACCAGGTTGACTGTAAGGTTCATAATTATACGGTACATTTCCCATTCCTTGAACAAATGATTGACCTGAAGGTGGTTGGAAACCTTGAGGTTGGTATTGACCTTGAGGTTGGTACTGACCCATAGGCTGGTACTAACCTTGAGGCACATATTGAAACTGAGGTTGACCTTGAGGTACATATTGGTATTAGGGTTGACCTCGAGGAAAATATTGTCTTGTAGGGATGTATTGTCCTTGAGGTTGCCCCCCAGGCGGTAATGGACTACCTTGAGGTTGCCCCCCAGGTGGTATTTGAGTACCTTGCGGCTGCCCCCCAGGCGGTATTGAACTACCTTGAGGTTGCGGGTTAGGAGTAGTACCAGACATCATAAAAATCTCTTTGACACTTAACAGTTTAGTTCCGCTATTACCAGGAGATACTACATATTCGATGGGTTGAGGATATTCTCTTGAAAATGTACTAGATAAAGACTGATACCCAGGAGGAATAGAAGGACCGCCATTTAAAAATGTTTCTGGCATCTGAGAAAACAAGGATGACTTTCTCGACATATTTAAAGGAGGATAATAACCTCTGGGTGTTGGATGGAAAGGAAATCGAGGTGGTGAAGACGTGAGACCTGGATTTTCTAAAAATTTGGTCAACGAAATATACCAAGCCTCACCTCTAATGGGACTGTAGAAAATGGATTCACGCTCCCTAAGTTCGATAGTTGGTTGATTTTCAGGGATGTTTATACCTTCGTCCGGACTTACAAGTTCTTCTATGGAAATGAGTCCAGAAGGAAGATTTTGGGTAATGATACTTTCTACCCTAGGTGAACTAGGACCACTAGAAACAGGAGAAGCAAATCCCGAAGATGGAGTAGCAGCAGGTCCAGTTTCAGGTTCTTCGGCTAATGAACTAGTAGGAGTAATACTACTAGTAACTTCGGAAAATGAAATCGGTTCAGAAATATGTTATGTTGCTTGAACTAGATAATCAAGATGTATGATTAACGACGACTCTCCAGCCTCCAGTGACCCAACTCTACTTTCACTAGGTGTGACAAGAGCTCGCAGCCCTTCAAATTGACTCAGTGTAAATTCGGGAGGCTGCCCCCAAAGTCGACGGAATTGTCTCGGTAATTCATCCACAATTAATTATTTAATTACTTCGCATGAAAACAAAGAAAATCTCAAGAAAACCACCTAAAGTCTCTAAAGAACCAAACATTTTGAAGCACACACCTAATAAATCTAGGGGATCAAACCACACACAAACAGTATCTTTCTGGATCAAAAACACTAGTTGGTGATGAAATCCAACGTCCCATAATTCAATACAGAAATGGCGGTTGGAACAGTTACCCCAACAACCTGCTTAATGAAACAGACTGGCACAAGTTTCTCCACTATAACCGTCTCGAGTGAATATAACCCCCCAGAGAGTCCAAGTGAGTCTAGTCGACGTCTGCTTCAGGTACAGTGGGATCTTCCCTCCACCATCACCTAGGAAAGAATCCTATAGATTATGGCCACTAAGGTTACCAACAAAAACAAATATACCTGGGGGAACAGTCTACGATTTGATATGCACGCAAAGGCAGAGTAACAGGCTTAATCCCCTTGAAGGTTCCTTGACATAATCCAAGGTTTACCAACAAGTGACCCCAGGCTCCTTGACAATGGTCAATCTGAGGTTTACTATTTTTAATACGTGAATATCTTCTACCGTTCCCAATGAGGAAGGATTCATTCCCACACTGGTTCAGATATGATCTCATGCTTCTCCTTTAAGAGGAGCTTTCCCAGAGCATAGATGTAACAATTGGAATTTCTCCCTACCGCAAGATCGACAACTTGTTTGTTTAAACTATCTTGGAGAGTTAATTACTCCCTACTCCAAGATACTAGCCTAAGCTATGTTGGTGAAAAGAGCCCTAGAAAATAAAAAGATTGCTATATGGATTTTAATTAAGCGTTAATTTTATTGGTTGTTTCTTAAGTCAATGGGTGCGGAGATGAAACTTTATGGTGTGAAGACTCGAATCCAAAACACTAAAAAAATGCACCTAAGATGATAAACAATTCATTTTCTTTTCAATGAATTTCTAGCTAAGGAAGAGTTGAAAATGCAATGCTTTGAAAATCAAATATTTTTCTTAACATACAACTGAAAGGAAAACTTTTTGTCTTTTTCAAAGAACTTCAAAAACAAGACTACTAATCATGCTCACGGAAAATCCCTTTGCTTTTCAACAATCAAAAACTACAAGAACAAACAATTCTTTCAAGAGAGCTTTTAAGATTTCTGAAAAAATCTAAAGACTATTGAAAACAAATTTTTCAACAAGCTTCTATAATTTCAATGAAACACTCAAAATTATAATCTAATCTTGAGATCTAACAAAATGGATTGAAAAGAAACTTGAAATGTTTTTGAGGATGCTTAACTTAGTTTTTCAGCCAACTAAGGATCAATTTGTTCAAATCAACAAACTAATCAAAAACACCCAATTATGTTTTAATAAAAAATGAAATTCGAAACTTTCAATCAAGTTTAATTAAAGTTTTGCAAAAGAGAAAAATGGGATCTAGCTCTCTTCAAGGATAGATTTCATAAACTAGTCAAACTTAGCAAGAAGACCAGAGATATCAGGGTGATCTAAGGCTCTAAGGCTTCTGATCTCTGAGCTATTACGAAGACCAAGCAAAAATCAATCCAACCGACAAAACTTCTAGAAAATCACTTCAAACGAGAATGCCAATGAAAACTAAATCACAAGGAACTTTTGTCAAGGCAAGTGCAGATCTGGATATAAATTAACAGCTATGGACAAAAAACTAAACCTAACTGGGCGGAAGGATCTTAGGTTTTTCAAACTTTTGACAGGGTGCGCAGGCTCCCAATAGAACCAGGTGCGGTATCGCTCTGTGTTATACTGTAATAGTGCGTACAGGTCCGCACTGTACCTAACGCAGAAGGTGCGGTCCTCTTCCAAAAATCCGAAAAATAAAAATCAAACCAAGATCTAACAAGTACCCAATCCCACACACATCAAGGCAAAATCAGAAACCACAACTCAAGTTTCTCAAGTCAAAGCAAAGACAAATAAAAAACTAAAATCGTTCCCCAACGGAGTCACCAATTTGTTGGCCGGATAAATCGTTCTTGCGGACAAGACCGATCTCCCTAGTATCAAATGATATATAGCAACAAGCAGCACAAGAAAATCTACTTTTCTCTAAACATGTTTCAATTCGTAAACGAAAACTAAAAGGTGTAATAGACCCTACCTCGGTCCAACGCTTGTTTGTGGCAGCTTTGTTCCAATAGTTTCAAGCAATTCCCTTTTAATAACCTGCATACACAAACAAAA
>APFE030567110.1:31866-48667 GCA_000404065.3 Pinus taeda | reverse complement strand
GAGCCTCATTGTAACATAGTTCAGAGGCATGTAGCCACCACATCTCTTCTCAGAGATAAGCTACCATCGCCCTAGCTAATTTATTTCCAATACTGTTTGTAAGCATATTTCAGTATTTTACATTAATGAAATGAAGTATTATTTCCACTGCATATCCGTGTTTATGGTTATCTCTGTAATTTGTTGCGTTACTGTTTAAGTCCGGATCAACAAATGGAATGTGGTTACATGGTCGCCTGGATCTTCACCGCCCTTTCCCTCGAACATTGGAATGTCTGAAGGGATTTTGGTTGGGACCGGAGACCAGGCTAGATTGTATTTGATTGGATCGTTTGTTAATTTCATGAGATCTGGCAAGTTCAATGTTGCCAGAAAAGGAAGCCTAGGAGGACCCTGAGGATTCCACCCAGACTGGGCAGAGCTCCCAAAGTTTTGAAAAGATTGGCCTAGATTTTGAAAGGCACCAGGTTGCCCGAAGTAACCAGCTGAACTAGCTGAACCAAAAGGTGGACCTTGCAATCTAGCAAAACTCGGAGTTTGACCAACTCCGGTTGAAAAATGTCCATAACCGACGAAGCTCTCTCCTAAAGGATTATAAGGAGTCGATAACCCCAGATAAGGATTCCAAGCAGAAGCTAAGGGAGGAATACTTCGAAACAAACTAACTATGGAGTACGGCCTATTCCCTTGTTGGCCGAAAAATGGATTCCCAGTTCCCATGCCACTAACTACAGGGTTAGTCCAACCTTAAAAAGGATTGTTGCTTTGTCCTGTAGAAGAAAAAGGCATAGATCCTATCGTCGGGTTGGAATGTGATATATGACCACTTCTGAAAGGAAAACCCTGAAATGAAGCTGACCCACCCATCATGGATGTGGAGGCACTAAATGGAACTGACGGAATACCCTGTGAATGGGTACCAAATAGGAAGAATACAGAACTAAAAGAATTGGCTTGGGAATTTCCACTCATAGAAGGAATGGAGGTAGACCCAACTAAGGATGTGCTAACAAAAGACCCAAATAAATATGCAAAGGGGATGGAAATAGTTCCTCCCCCTTGTATTGATGTTGGAGTCAGCATAGTTGTAGCACTTGTGGTAGAAGCCATGCTTCCAGTAGTGGCCATCAATGGTAAGTGCATAATATGACCTGGACTTGAAAGTCTATGCGTCGGATCCTAATGTATTGTAATACTTCTGGGAAGTTAGATGGTAGGGGAGAATTCGAAGCTGCTAACGACTCTGGGAGTTCTTCTACCTCAATGTTATCTTCCAGTTGAAAAAGAACTTGAGAAAGAACTGGGATGTTCCTCTCTAGTTCTGCAGAAGTACTAGACCTATGCTGAACACTAATGTCCCTGAGAGGAGGATCAATCCCCGTTGCGTCAGCTGCCACGGGATGAAACCCACTGGCAATATTACCTCTGCACCTTCTAGGAGAAGGCTCTAAACTTGGTGGTGAAAGACCATGAAGTCTTTGAGACTGTTTAGGTGATTGGTCAACCACTTTGAATTTTTTATTAAGATCTAACTAAAGACTCAATAAAAAATAAAAGCTAGGCCAACTAAGAGCACAGAGCACACACTAAAAAGTCCCTAAAAGATGTCATATAGTCAAACAACTTTCGAGTATTTCCACTCTGGGTAATGAGGACCGGACACCAAAATACAAGAAAGTGAAGTAAGGGGCCTTCCGAAGATAGTCTGGGATAATGGCGACCCAGTCCTACCAGCGAAGGTAACAGAGGAAGTTACACTGACCTCCTAACAATAGCCTGCATCGGTGCAAGCCCCCAAGCTTCGCAAGGGTGCCCTCCAGTAGTACCGTTGAGAGTGATACAACGTCGACCTCAGGTGCCATGGGTTCCCCTCTATAGCCACCTATGTATATCCCTAGGAGAAGCAACTAAGGTTACCAACTCGTGTCAGAAGCCAGGCGGAACAGTCTTGAGGCAAGATCCGACAAGTAGGATAGGGGGTATCTCTCTTCCTTATCTTCAAAAACCCTCGTGCTTAACTCCTAGACCCAGAGATTTCCTGGTCTCCCTAATGCTATTGGATTTGCACTCACTATTCAGACTCCTATGTTTGACAGTTTAAATGGCCTTGGAGAGTTTTGTCTCCACTCGCCTAATCCAAGGCCCTAAAATATCTTAAAACTTGTTGGTGTGTCTAACTTGACAATTATAAAAAGTTTTAGTGTATTTTAATTAGTGTTTGTTTTTAAATAGGTTGTTCTTTAAGTTAAGGGATAAGCAAAAATGAAACTTGTGGTGTTTCGACGCAAAAGAAGTTAATAAAAACCAAACTATATGGAAATGCACTTGTTTTGTTCTTCGATGAAAGAAATTTCTACTAGGTTCAGAGGAACTTCAAAGAAAGCAACAAATTTTCCTTTTCTTTTCTTTTACTCAAGCTTCACACTCACAAAAATTAACAAAACCATGGATGCCCTAAAAAGATGCACAAATCTATCCTAATGCAATAAGTACATGCTGATGCAAAACTTAAGACTACTCTAAATCAAGAAATGAAAGTAACTTGTTTATCAATTTTAATTTGCCACTTAAGATGCTTAGATAGAATATAAGTTGCTAATGCTCATTTTCATCCAAACACTAAAAGCAAGTTCCAAGACAAACAAAAATGCACTTTCACTCAGAAAAAGAAACTAAATGAAAACCAAGTTCAAGAAATCCAAGCCAAGTTTTCAAGAAGTTTTCTTCAAAAGCAAAAACAAAAATGACTTTTCAAAAGTGCTCTAAACAATACTGAAACTTTATGATCGAAGAATAGGCAACAAAACACATTGTAAGTTGACAACACAAAATGGGTGAAAACTCAACAAAAAAGATGTGTTTCAAGATGCTCTTAGCAATCAAAAAGTAGCAATAAGAGCTTGGCAATAAAGACCAAAAGATCAACAAGACAACTTTCAAGAAAGTGTGAATCAACAACTTTCGGAAAGTAAGAAAAACTGATGGTCATAAAGATGTAGTTTTGACATGCAAACAAAAAGTCACCAAAACAAGATTTGACACAAAGATTGAGATCAATCTTTCTACTCTGGAAGGCCAGAGCAGTCAAGATTCCCAGCAAGAAATCTTGTGCGCTTAAACAAAAAAGATGACACTTGCAACAAAACAAAACAAGACCAACATTTCCCAAAACCGGAGAGAGTTTGAAATCATGTACTTGCTGTAAAAATCAAGATTGACACAGAAAAGTAACTGTTCAAGACTGATTCAGACCAGCAGCCAGATCTTCAGAAACAAAAATATTTGAAAAATATTGAAAATTTTAGGGTATACACGACTGTATTGATGTACAACTACGTGTATACGCTATTCAGCCTAAGGAAACCTACGTATACACGGTTTCAGTTAAGGAAACATGCGTATATATGCTTTTGTAAACTGGAAAAACAATGTATATAAAAGATCACAAGAAAAAACAAAAATAGTCTGAAGAAACTGATCAAACTTACAATTCAAGTTCCTATAGGAACATACTACACAGTGATAGCAAGCAAATAAAAAGTTGAGCCCTGATTGGCTTGAATAAACCCAAACTAGGAACAACAATATTGATGTCCCCAGTGGAGTCACCAGTTCTGTTAAGGGATAAATTCCCCTAGGGTCTTGGGTTGATACCCTAGCAGATCAGAGGTTATCTACAAAGAAAACCACACATTCCACACAACCATGATGCTAATATAAAAAAACTACACAAAGAGGGGTGCACCTGGGGGTCCTTTCTTTGGGAAGATCCGGCTAGGGTCCAAACCCTCTTAGAGTTCCTTTTAGTCCTTCAACCTGCAAAACAATCAATTCTAGAGAGTACAACAGTATATTGACCACGCATCATTAAGAAATCATCTTCATAGCATATTGAAAGGTAGTTATACAATTAAAACAACCATTCATATGTGAATCATAACATTGATATCGTAAACATGAAGAAGATTTATATCAGGAACAAGACAAGTGTTTTTTTTATTATAGATAACTAAAGTACAGAAAGGAATGATTTCACCTGAGTCTTCCTTTCGCAGGCTCCAAGCGGAACTGTCTTCCGGATTCGTCTAGTCTCAAGCCTTCAACAAATTCCTTCCATGACTTACTCCAAGATATCTCAAGTAGTGGAAAGACATCATAGCACAAGGAAACAAGGGTTTCCTGTATTGGGGGAAGTGTTGGAAGCGTAAATATTTTCAGACATGGTCAGGGATAATCTCAGCAGAGTGATCTTTCTCTATCTCTTCTCCTCTTTTAGACCTTCCCATTGAAGTCTTTTATACTTCTCCCAAAGTAGTTTTTTAGTTGGGAATTCGTTGGGAACAGTTGGGCCACGAGCACTAATAGGTAATCAACAGGTAAAACCTATGATCTCCACCCAAAATTAAGGAGTTTTAATTTTTTTTAAGTGTTTTAAGACATATACAAGGGTTGGGTATACACAGACCCGCGTACACCTGCATTTAGCTTAGGGCAATGTCGTGTATAGGGAGTAAAACACTATTTTTTGAATATTTGGACTAGGTCTAGAATGAGGGGTTGCCCTAGGCTATGAGTGCAGCGTCAAAAACATCAAGAGTGAGATTTTGAGCTATAACACCTGCTCCATTGCCTCTATTAATTTGCGCAACCGATGATTCTCATTCTGCTCTGCTCAGTTAACATAGAGCACCCCCTCATACAATTTTAGCTCAAGTTGGGGTGCCACATGCGGGAAATCTCCATGCTAAAGCATCAAATCTCTAATTTCTGGTCTACTATACGCTATATTTGTTGTAGGTTGTGTTGCATTTTTGCAAGAAAGATGTTACTACCTGCGAGATCCCAATCTTCAAGGTGCATTAGAGACAAACTATTAACTGCAATTCCATCATTTATCTAAATATTCACAGTCTTTCCTTTATCTTTTATGGGTCTCCAGCCAGCCCATGGTTTAGGCAGTGGCATCTAGACCAGTTCTTCTTTGTGTCTAATAATTTCCGGTACAACCCTTGCCATTGGTGTTGAACTTGGCGTGGCGTCTGCGGCCGTCGACACCACACTATCCAAAAGGTCCTACATCTGCATTGGCCATATTACATGTAGTATACCTAAGGGGGATAATATGGGGTATAACAGGAGGTACCGAAGGGAATAATGTAACAATGAGATGGGCCATAGTAATAAATAAGGTGGTTAACCTGTATCATGTAAGGGACCACAAGTAGTTAGGAATAATGTAATAAGCCCATGGTATTAGATAGATGGTATTGAGGGAACCATGGTAATGACCCATGGTATTGTATGTATGAGGCCTATATCGAGGCTAGAGACTCCCCATTAAGAGATGTCAAGGATTATTATATGAACTGGCATATGGCTTACGGAGTGTTCTCCTTCCTTAAGGAGTGAATGTATGGTGTTGCCCTACCTTAAGGGTTTGATCAATAAAGAAACATTTCTATCTACATTCAGATCTTGTTATTTTTGGTGATTATTTACAGTTATTGGATATATTGGTATCATTTCATATATTTGTAGGTCAGATCTATAACAAGTGGTATCAAAGCACTTTCTTGGGCAAAGTGGAGAATTTTTTTTTTTAAGGAATTTTTTGGGGCAGCAAGTTTGCAGATCAGATTTGTATGTTTTGGTGCAAAATATGTAGAATCTAATTGTAGATCTGAGTTTCTGGCGAAAAAATACCCAATTTGAAAAAAAAAAAAAAATAGCCGAATCAGAGCCTGGATGAGGGAGATATTGCTTATTTAAAAATCAGTTGGGTTGCAGACATTTTTCGGGGCGGTAAGTTTGTGGAGAAGATCTATATGTTTTGGTGAAAAAACTAAAGAATATAATTGCATATATGGATTGCTTGTGAAAAAATACCAAAGATCAAAAAAACATTCAGTCGAATCAGAGTCCGGATGAGGGAGATATTGCTGATTTAAAATTAACTCTTTTTTTAGAAAAAAATTTGTGACGGCGAGATAATTGCAACATGAATCTAAAATTCCAGTGCCTAGATCAGGATTTCTATATCATGGGAAGATCCAAAATGGTTGTTCCATTTCTGAAAACAGGTCATAATAGGGATTCTGAGCAATATTGACTAAATTGTGGCCATTTCAAATTTTCACCAAGTAAGCGATTTGTTTTACAAACCCTCTTCATGGCTTATAACAATAAGTTTTTTAAAGGAGAATATGATTGGACTTTTATTGAAAATTTTATAGCATATCATAAGTTGGACCGTCGAGGGTGTTGGAAGGACAAAATAGGGTTTTATTTGAGAAATGAGGCTGCTATGTGATGGCAATCACTTGATAGGGAGTTTATGAAATTATGTAGCATTGATGAAATAGAAGAACTACTTTTGGACCAATGATCTCATACTAGAAAGGAGAAAACCACAAAACCTAGCAAATATTTTTTTTTACAGGAAAGAAGGAAACCAAGAAACCTGAAGGGTTATTTTTTGTTGGTATCTCCTTATTGCGGGTTCATGGATTGATTTAGAAGGAGACGATCGTGGTGTCTATAAATCTTAGTTACACGCATAATTTTATCAATGTTAATTTGACAAAAAAATTGCAAGTTCCAGCAAAACACATTGAAAACACACATGTTGATAGTGAGGATGTTCATGTTTATAAAGATTTGAAGCTTTCTATGGATATGTATGTGTTGCATTGTGACTTTTATACTTCAGATATGGATAACATGGATGTTTTTTTGTGATACCCTTGGATGGAATCAGTGGGTACTATAAATATTAATGTGCAGAAGAAATTCCTGAAGCTTTGGTATAAAAAAAAGAGAATTACATTACAGGATATTTCCATCAATAAACAGGTAGAGTCCAAGGACGCTAAAGCAGAAGATGTTCCAGGGACTGATATATCAAATGATAAGCCATTGATGGTCGACAACCAAACACAAACATCAAACCAGGTACCAGAAAAATAGGTAGATTCTAAGGAGGCTGAAGCAAAAAATGTTACATCAGATAAGGACTCAGTGGTTGAAGTAATATTGGAAGATAAGTAACAACAGCAAGCACCACAACATGTACCAGATACCAATCAGGCTCCATTAGATGGTGAATTAAAGAAAGATACATCGTTGGTTAACACTTCAGCATATCACCATCCACATCACCCCGCAAGAAAACAACCAACAAGATGGCAACGAATTAACCACAAGGATAACAACCCATGCATGACAGATAGAGAGGGGCGACAATCCACCTATTACGCATCAACACAGAAGAGCCTCCAAGGTCAACCTCCATCTCAAGCAAGCGAGGAACCAGCTAGATCGAGAGCTCACCTTTCTCTAAGATAGCTAGACGCACGTGCATGGTACTAGTGGACTACTCTTTTGAGTAGATCTTATTATTTGTGTTCTTCCCATGTTTCGGGAACAAAACATGTTAATGTTGAAAAGTTTGCAACAAGAAATGCTAAATTTAGGAAGTCCTAAAAATAGAAGTGCTAAAAATAGCAATTTGGCCAATGAGAATTTTGGCCACCTTGGGTGAGAGGTGAAACTGCTAAAAATAACATTTTCTAAAAATAACATTTCCGGGTCCCTTCCTATTTATAGCAATCCCTGGTCTATCTATAGGAAGTAAATTCAAATTTGGTCTTACCAACAGTTTGGAATATTAATTAATTAATTCTCCATGAGTTAATTAGTTAAGGAAAAGAAAACTTGAAGTCTTTGTGAAAACATGTAATTGTTTCTCCACTAATTGGGGAATGTGTTCTTGATTTACTCCACTGATTGAGAAATTAAGGATGAGTTCTATATTGAGAGGATCTGTTAACTTAGTTTAACTTAGTCAAGTTCAGTTAGATTAATTTGACAAGTTGTTAAATTAATGAGATATAGTTTGTTGATGCTTGCATGCATGTGACAACTATTATTTTTAGATAACTGTGTATACACTCATGGATAACTGATGCATGCCAATTCTGTCAAAGACCCAGTTGAGATCAGATGTGGGACAGTGTACTATCAGATGCTACGATATTTCTAGTAATTATTCCTTTCATAGGGAAGGAAGCTTCTTCCTTTTATGACTGCATAGTTGGACCTGAGGTGACAGCAGGTATGATCAGGCCAATTTACATGTGTTTTTCAATTGGACCCCAATCAAAACTGCGCAACGAAATAGGAGTTGGGACCTAAGGTGCAGCGTTTATATACAAGGCTAGGTAGTCCATGAGCTTTATCATCAGAGTACAGAGAGAGCAGGATAGCTTTTGAGCTGATTCTTTTTGTATGTTGTTGAGGATTTCCACTTGATTGATAATACAGAGATGGGATTTTAGGTTGGTGATTTTCCCAGATAAATTCTTCTGTGTTATGTGTGATTGATTCCTTCTTATCAGTTATATGTGTTCATGCTTGATGTTGCTTATGGTTGATTAGCTTCCGCTAAGTTTATGGTAGATGTAGATCTAGTATTATGCTTTAGTACATTGCATATATCAGTTTGATCTGCAGGTGAAATTCATACATGATATCAGTGAGCTAGCTGATTTGTAGAGGAATTCTACATTTAAGGGGGTGGAATGTAGTATACCTAGGGGGGATAATATGGGGTACAAAGGGAGGTACCCAAGGGAATAATGTAATAATGGGATGGGCCATAGTGATAAATAAGGTGGTTAACCCGTATCATGTAAGGGGCCACAAGTAGTTAGGAATAATGTAATAAGCCCATGGTATTAGATAGATGGTATTGAGGGAACCATGGTAATGACCCATGGTATTGTATGTATGAGGCCCATATAGAGGCTAGAGACTCTCCATTGAGAGATGTCAAGGATTATTGTATGAACAGGCATATGGCTTGTGGAGTGTTCTCCTTCCTTAAGGAGTGAATGTATAGTGTTGCCCTACCTTAAATGTTTGATCAATAGAGAAGCATTTCTATCTATATTCAGATCTTGTTGTTTTTGCTGATTATTTACAGTTATTGGGTATATTGGTATCATTTCATATATTTTCAGGTTAGATCTATAACATTACAACCCCCGGGCTTACTTCTTTAGCGTCAATGATCAATAGTTCCATACTGGTGGGAAGGCACAATAGCTCGATTCTTTCGATACCACAGATCATTGGGTGGATTCCCCCTTGCGATTTATAGACATGTTGAAATTCAAATTCAGCCATTCCCTCCTTTTCTGACGCTTTAACATTAAATCTACGGTTGATCATTCCAGGTCTGGCTCATACTTTATATCTTAATTACCCGCCGCCTGCTCCTTTTCACCAGAACTCAGACATCTTGTCATGAACAGTGACAGAAACGTCACCTCTGTTTTTATCCACGCAGCAGTGCAGCCCCTTCTGCACAACCACGACCCTTGTGACATACCGATTCTACACACACCCTTGTTGTCGCACAACTCCCTCACAAACTTCTTTATCGTCTCGCGCTCTCCTTCAACTGTTTGAAGCGGTGAGACTGTACTTTGGTCGGTTAGCCAGGCAGTCGACCCACGTATGTAGAGCTTCAGGCGACTGCCATTTACTCTTCCTGGGAAGTGCTCTCCATTAAGCTTGCTGAGCTGGACCGCACCTCCATCTGTGACTTCCTTAACTACATATGGTCCCAACCAATGCATCCTGAGTTTTCCAGGGAATTTCTCGAACTTTCTATCATAAAGCAATACTGAATCGTTTTCTTTGAACGTGCACAACTTGATATGGTGATCATGCCAAGCCTTTTCACGCTGCTTCTGTACCTGCTGATGGAATCCCACTAGAAATCATTCCTCCTCTAGTTCTTCTAGTTGTGTGAGCCTTTCTTCCAGTGCTCCTCAGTCTACCATGCCTGTCATCGCTGCTATTTGGAAACTGGGTACAATGTACTCCATTGGCATGATGGATTCCATGTCGTAGACTAAACTGAAAGGTGGTTGACCCGTTAATTTCTTACACGTGGTTCGATATGCCCATAGCACAACAGGTATGCACAAATCCCAATCATTGCACTGCGCATTACAGACCTTGGTCAACACGGTCCCTAAAATCTTGTTGAAAGCTTCGACTATCCCATTCGCTTGCAGATGATATGATGTACTTTGCTGATGATATACCTGGAATTCCTCAGTGAGTGCATTGATGGTTTCATTTAGGAAAGTGCATTCTGCGGTCGCTCATTAGAATTTTCGGGCATCCAAACTGTGTCAACACATTCTTGAACAAAAATTTCGCAGCTATAGCAGCTGTGTAGTCCTTAACTGGTTGTGCTTCTGCCCATCGAGTTAAGTATTCTATCGTGGTGATGATATAGTGCGCACCCATCTTTCCTTTAGATGTGATAGGCCCCACAAAGTCGATCACCTATTTTTCGAACGGTTGTAGCGGCATCTGTGGATTGAGTGGCATTTCGTCCCTCCACAATGGTTTCCCAGTCCATTGACACACGTCGCAGACCCGACAATATGCTTTTGAATCTTGATGTAGAGTTGGCCACCATAGTCCGGAGCAAAGAATCTTTTGTGTTGTCGTGCATCTTGCACAATGTCCCCCTGCAACCCCTCCATGTGCTTCTGCAAGGATCTGTCCTCTTTCAAATTCAGGTACATATCTGCATAAGATTTCATTGGTTCCCATTTTGTAAAGGTGCCCCGCAATAACAGTAAATTTTGTTGTGCGTATCACCAGTTCCTTCTTGTGCGAAATTGAATACCCCTGTGGTGCAGTCCCTGTGGTTAAGAATTAGATGATATCCTCAAAGTGGCCATCTATGACGTGCATTGCATAAAGTTGTCCATCAAGTAGTCCTTCCTCTAAGTTTGTGGGCTCTTCACCATTCTCAATTCAGGACAGGTGATCTAGGCTTGTGTTTAAGCGTCCCGACTTCACAATGAATTTGAAATCATACTCTTGAAATAGTAACAACCATCTACAAATGCGCCCTCCCAACACAGGCTTATTCATTAAGTATTTTAATGTGAAATGATCAGTATATGTCTTAAAGTGTCTAACAAGTAGATAGTGGTGGTATTTCTGGAGTGCGTATACCACCGCCAACCCCTCACACTCAGTAGTGGAGTAGTCCATTTTAGCTTTGGACAATTATCGACTCGCGAACGCGATCGGGTGATCAATTCTTTCCACTCCTTCCTGGGTGAGTACAGTCCCCAGCGCAATACATGACGCATCAACATGGACATGAAATTTAATGTCTAATTTTGGGAAAACCAAAATGGGGGCGGATGCCATTTTTTCCTTGAGAATCTCCAAAATTTTCTTACAATCATCATTCCAACAATATGTAGCATCTTTCTTCAACAATTGTTCCATCGGTTCCATGATTTATGCATAGCCCTTAATAAACTTACGATAGTAGCTAGTGTGTGCCAATGTGGTGCGGAGTTGTTTGACACTACGCGGCGCTTGCAGATTGAGGATGACAACAATCTTCACAGGGTCCACCATCAGGCCTTGTCTGCAGACCAAATGGTCGAGCAAGTTTCCAAAGGGTACAAGGATAGTGCACTTCTTGAGATTTAACACAATCTAGTGCCAGCGACAAGTATCTAGAATCAACCGTAAGCTTGCAATATGTTTCTTTACTAGCCCAAATATAGTCCAATTGTCAAAATAAACTTCCAAAAACTTATGGATAAATTCCTTGAACGCAACCACTACTACCCATGAAAATATCCTTGGGGCATTCTTTAACCCAAAGGGCATAACCATGTACTGAAAACATCCCCATTCGGTCGCGAAGGTGGTCTTGCTTCTACCTTTCGGCGTGATCTTGATCTGATGGTACCCTGAAAACCCATCTGTAAATGAGTACACTTCCTGTCCACCAACATTCTCCAGGACCTCATCTGTAAATGGCATTGGGAATGGGTCATGAACACAGGCATCATTTAGTTTTCGGAGGTCCACGTAGATTCAAATTTTTCCCTTCTGTTTTTTCTCTTGTACTATCATAGGACTCACCCAGTCAGACTCTTCCACAGGTTCAATAATTCCTGCTGCCAGCATTTTGTCCAATTCTTCACGAACCTTTTCCTTATACTTCAAATTCAATCAGTAAGGACGTTGCTTAACTGGTTTCGCATCCAGTTTTAGAGTTATCTTCATCATCCCTAGGTTGTCGAGGATTCCTTTTAACTCGGTTATTTTGGTCGAGAATAAGTCTTGATACTCGCAAAGTAATTCAATGACCTTATTCACCGTGGCATCGTCCCGATAGTCCCCAAGCGTTGCGTACTTTGGCTCCTCCTCTGTACCAATGTTCACTTGTTTCATTTTCAGTGACGCGGTGATGTCAGGGTCCTCGATTGTTGGTACACGCACCTTGCAACTCCCTTCTGTTTTTGGAATATTGATGTTTCTAGGGTCATCATCATCATCCTCTACCTGCACATTGTAACACTCTAGGGCCTAGCTCAAATGATGAGACCACACTAGTTGCACTATTTCTTCTGGTTCCAATGATATCTTGAAAATGGTGACCTTCACAACTTGCAGTGCATCGTGCACAGTATCCATCCATTGGTCCTCAAATAAGAATGTTAGTAAGAATCCTTCGCGTAAGATATCCCATTCACCTGTACCATGTCGGAGTTCTGTCTTAGTATACCAGTTCCTTGGGATGACATCCAGGGTATAATAAAATAAGTGTACCCACTCTGGCTAGGGTTCTTATCCATAGGCTTTGGTCCATTTGGTGAGGTGCATGCACAGGTCATCACGTGCATCATATTTCTCGGTTATTCATAGTTTTGGCTTCCCAAACCTTATCTGCATCATTCTCCTGCAGCCGCGCAAGTCTTCAAAGGTTCCTTCATGTGTTCCCCACCAATGCGCAGGCGTCGTGCGCAACACCCATTTTAATGCATCAAACCTCTAGTGCTATGGTACAGTGTTCTAAAACTTGTTCAAGAATTAATCCACTGCCGTCAGCCCATCATATGTTGGTAGATATTTATCCTAAGCTATTACACAACACAACGACCTAGTCATCATGTTGAAGTTTAACATTGTTACTCCATTCAACCGATTATGCCATCATTCATCTTCCTCATTTGAATTTGTAGTGCAGGACTCTCCACACTCCCACGATATTATTCCTTCTGTAGTCAGATTTACCCAATCTTGATCTCGCAAAGTGATAGATACAATCGAGTTCATCATCACTTCCTTCATTGCGCATAGGTCCAGTGTAGCGTGCTCCTTCATCCGGGTCTAGCGGAATGACTACACATAGTGACTTTTTCTCAAATATCATCTTTTTCTTCTTAAGATTAATGACTCCATTCATATCTGTGGCCCAGTATATCCCTAAGAATGCGGGGTAAGGGTTACTATCATCCACAATTTCTATTACCTCAAAGTCTGTTTGTGTGCTCACGCCTTCTATATCTACTGTGATTCCTTGCAATCTCCCCATGGGTAAGATCTTTTGTTGGTTCACCATCCATAATTGAATAGGAGACCACTATAATGTGGGCATGCCCATGCGTTCCCATGTTTGTTTAGGTATCATTTTTTCATCCGAGCCTAAGTCCAGAATGATCTGATCCATCTCATAGTCGCCAATTTGCGCTGTTAATTGCATTTCCCGTCCAGTGCGCAAAGCATGTTTCCCCAATTTCCGGATCACGTGAGCTTCACCTGACCCTGCACACCTAGTTATTAGCTCTTGTAATCCTTTAACTGCCTTATTGTCGCATATCAAATTCATGCATGTCTCTAAAAAGATAGTTAGCATAGAGGGATCCATTTCTGCCTTGGGTTGATCCTTACTACCTGAAGTAGATACCTTCGTGAAGCTCTTCTTAACTTCCATACATGTCTCCTTCACACGTTCTAGGTCAAACTCAGGCTTTTTTGGAGGGGCCTTGCAAACCCCTGTGTTTTCCTTGGTTAGTTTCCCCTTATCCTCCCCTCTAGCCTCACCACTTCTGAGCATCATGTTCATGTTGGGGTCTTCCTCGCGTGGCTCAGACCTCATCATTTGGACGTTCTGCGTTGGTGTAGGTTGAGCTATCCTTTTCTCACACATATGTGCTATTAGCATAGGTCAATCTATCATTTCATGATCGAACTACTCGCAGTAGGGGCACGATATTTTGGTCTGGTTGGTACAATCACAAGCATAGTGCCCTAGCCCTCCATCATTATAACAGATTAGCTACCCATGGCCCTTTCTTGGCCCCATTCGTCCTCATCCTCGTCCTCGCCCCTGAAAACCACTACGCGTTATTGCTGCAGTTGGATCCTAACCTCACGTGTCAGTCTGCATCCTGTAGGCAGGTGTTCGATCCATCAACAATTCATAACTCCGATAGTTTTGCTCATCATGACCCACTGATCTACATAAATTACAAAATAGCTACTGGGAGGTTGGTGTAAACTTCTGAAATAGGTGATAGTTATCCATTGTGTGCTTTCCTCCCACCTGACAGATCACACACTAGAGTGCAGGCGCCACGCTTAGCCTTGCCTCTGCCTCTAGTCTCAATGGCATCAGTCCTCTCCCTACCAAATAGTCCGCAAATAATGGGTAATGATCCTTATCATGGCCCTGGCCTTTACATTTTATGCATCGCACTTCTTCTCGTGTTTCTGGTCAGAGCGTCTTCTCTTGCTTTAAACTCTGCATTTCCAAGCATAATTTTTGTAGTTGCGTGTGGATTTGCTGAACTCCCACCCTAGATCTTGTATAGGAGTTTCATGCAACCTCATGGCTATCTCTAGTGCTTTAGCCTAGGTTGAGATATTTTGTTGTGACAGCATTGTCCTCAGATGTGGTGTCAAAGATGCCACAAACCATGTGCAGTGCTAGGCATCCGTCAACATCATGTTAGCCTCACAAATCGTACTCTTTAGTCTTTGGTCCAGATCCCAAGGGGTTTCACTTGGTAGCATCACGATCTCCTTGAACCCGATGATCGACTACATCTCTAATTTCAGTTGGCTAAATTCTTTTTTTAATGCAACATGGATCTCCGCTATTCTCACATTTGGATGATCGCCAAAGTGCTTTATATACCACGTCAGCGCACAATCCTACAACGTGCTTACCAAAGTAGCCTTTTTGATGTTATCATTCGTAACTCTGTGCGCTTCCCACACTGCCCTCACTATGAACCAAAATTGTTCTAGATCTTCACTTCCTACTCCTCTAAATACAGGTAACTTGATCGCGCTTGCCATGTTAAACTTCTAGTTTGGTGGAGGTGGTGTGCGCGTGTGTGCTAAGGCCAACCACAAACTTGTACAGCTTCTGATCCAATCAATCTTCAATCTCTTTCTTCATAGGGTTCCAATATTCCGACATCAGACATCCCTTAGGCAGATCCTGGTCTCGAAAACAGAACCATTTGTTGCCTTATTGGGGCCTGACCCAAGTTCAAAAGTGTTTTAGCCAAACAAATCCTACACTATCGATCCTTTCGGTAACAATCCGCAGAGCGCAGACTGAAGTCTCACCTGAGGTAGTATTGGATGGTGCTGGAACCAGGTTTCTACACCCTAGGGATGTCTTGATGGGGACTTGGAAGGTTTGCAAATTGACCTACGCCCTCGCGCCACTCTGCACTTGTCAGGCTTTCGCGTAGATCCACAATGAGGCGCTTCTTAACTCTTATTATTAATAAATTTATTTAGATCATATCTAATTCTTAAGGTCTTTAAGAAATCATTTAACATTGATAACCAATGCGTGCATCCATAACTTTTATAGATTTGCATAAACTCATAACATAAGCATAAACGTATAGATCATAACAGATGCATAATTTATAATACAAATAGATCCGAAACATTTTAGAACCAACTTATCTTTATTAATGTCTTTGTTCAGTACAATCCACTTCTTGCCCTATGCACATAGCTGCAGGGGTTTGCGCACATAGTTGCAGACTCTACCAGGCCTTCGCGCACACAGTTGTGGAGCCTCTATCTCCTACTATGACCCAAGACTCAGACTTCCAGACCCAGAGTGAGTATTACAATAAAAAAACCTTAATACCTTGGATCTCCTTTTTCCAAAAGGCTACCTTCTACCTTTAGAGCTTTGCTCTATTTATACATTCCTATGGTCCGTGGACCATGGGTAGGCCGTGTAAAGACCATATTAAGACTTATACATTTTTTTTTTTCAATTTAATTTTATTTTTTTTTAACACAACAATTACGACTAGAAAAGAAACGCATTGAGATTTCAAATTCATTCAACACACACATTGCTGATACTCATTTCAGGAACATATCACAACATTTACATACTTTTAACTAAGATCAAGTAGTAACGAAATACATATGTACCGTTCACCAGAAGGTGAGACTCCGCTTGCTCTGTTGTTGCTGATATTCCCTTGTTGCTAGTCACTTCTACGAGTGAATGATGACGCACTTGATCCGAATGCGAAGACCCACTTGTTAACCTCCCAGCCTACTCTTTGGGTACTCTTCTTCCCCGCGAACCCCTGAGCTGCAATGGGGTTGTACAATGGAGGAAGGATCTAGCTGGTAGAGGAGAGCACTCTTAGCTCAAGAGTCCCCTCTCTAAAAATCCTCTACCTTACCAAACTCATTATAGCTTCGTAATCACTGCTCTGACATCATATCATCCATCCAACAATAGGGTTCCAAAAGTCCCCTCTCCCATGGCTTGCCCCTTCTTTTATAAGAGTCCTCCTAGATGGCACTTGGCATGTCATGCATAATTATAATATTTTTTTTTAATTTAATAGCTTGATTATTCACCTACCCATGTGTCACTCTCTCATCAAGGGTCACCCAAAATTAT
>APFE030567110.1:0-30289 GCA_000404065.3 Pinus taeda | reverse complement strand
CTTAACTATTTAATGTTGCAATCATCAGAATACTGATAGATAAGATACATAACCATTCATGCTATCATAATATCAATGGAAAGCATTCATAAACATCACAAATCGCTAATAATAGTGTCATGTGTCCGGATCCTCAACCTGAGGTCCTCAAAGAATAAAGTGTCTAAGATAATGTCATATTAAGGTGAGGAAACTAAAGTGGGCACTACAGGCCGACTCACTTTCTATTATTTTACATTATTTTCGGGCAGACAACCCTTTGACTTGACCTATTACAGTTCACACTCCACACGCTTCGCAGAACTTTTACAATATCATTACCCTAAATTACGGGATTTAAGCCCCAAAACCATTACAGGAGGCCTCTTCTACCCAACAAGAAATATATCCATGTATTCCTTGAGAAGGCATATGTAATGATACATAGTACACAGACTTACCCAGTGATGAAACCTTCACAGGTCCAAACACATCACTGCACACAAGCTCTAATATCTATTTCCCCCTCTTACCACTAAAGGGGAAACTCACCCGATTCTGCTTCCCATATACACAATTTTCACAAAAATCAAAATCCATAGAGATATTACTCATAAATTTGACCTTACCTTTACCATGAAGTATTCGAAGGCCCTTCTCTCCAATATGTCCAAGCCTTTGATGCCACAGCATGGTCTTCTCTCCAAAGACCGCTAGGTTTTCTGCTCCATTTTCAGGAACCACATAACTATTGCACCCATCAACAACAGTGCTACCTTGCAGCTTGTACAAAGTTCCAATTCGAACTCCCCACATCAATACCAGTGCTCCCTGAACCATCTTGCAGGTATCATTCTCAAACACTGTTTTTACATCTACATCGTCTAGCTTGCTTACAGAAATCAGATTTTTGGCCAATGCAGGAATATGCAGAACACCCAAAAGTGTTCTAACCCTTCGACCTTGCAAATTCAACTTTACTTTTCTGTGACCAATGATTCTAGCCTTCCTGTCATCCCCTAAGAAGACATCACCACAATCATATTTCTCATACTCGCAGAACCACTCTCTATGGGGAGTGAAGTTAAAGGATGCACCTGAGTCAATCAACCATGCCTCATGATCTACATGTGTACTTGAAGAAGCCAAGTACACATCCCCACCTTCATTTGAGGTGGTTTTCACCTCTGTAGAAGGAGCATCATCAGATCCCTTTCCTTTTTCAAGAGCTTTAGATTTATAGTCCCTTTTGTAGCGCCCTTCCTTTTCGCATTTCCAGCAAACCACCTTTACAGTTTTTCCTGGAGATTTAGATCTCCCACTTGATGAATTTTTTGTTTCTTTTTTGGGACCGTCCTCGTATAGACAAGGCATCATCATTTTGTCTCTCCATATTTTTTTGTCTCATCTCCTCTATTAGCAAGGATGAGACTATTTCATCAAACTGCAAGGTAGTTGCATTGCTACCAATTGCAATAACCAGACTATCCCACGATTCTGGTAGAGAACACAACAAACTGATGCACTTATCTTCATCTGAAATTTTAATATCAACAGATAATAACTGAATTACCACAGTATTAAATGTGTTTATATGCTCTGACACTGAATCTCCATATTTCATCCTCAGGTCATACAACTTTTTCCGTAGGAACAGTTTATTCACCAGAGACTTAGATTGGTAAAAAGTCCCTAACTTGTCCCACAAATCCTTCGCCATAGCTTCCCCTGATACATTCAACAATATTGAATTTGAGACACACAATCGTATTATGCTCTTAGCCTTCCGATCAAACTTTTTACATTTTCATCAGACACTCTCGTTGGTTTAGTACCTAGATCTACCATGACCCACTGATCTTTATCCACCAACAGTTCCTCCATCTTGATTTTCCATAACTAAAATCTTTGAGCATTAAATTTCTCGATCTCTATCTTTCCACTGCTCACCATCTTCTTTCACCACCAAAATTGATCCCATGGATCTCCCACTGAACAGGGTCTACCACAGGCCTGACCGAAACCCCTCAACAATAAAGGCGTCCCCTTGAAGCCAAAACAACTATGATACCAAATGTAGGTTTTAACCCTGTACAGAAATTACCTGCATACGAATTCTAGAACATAGAAAATAAACAATGTGAGAGCATAACACATAAAACACATATACACAGAGATTTCCCCTGAATCCCAAAATTGGGACTACTAGATTGATTTTTCATTATGTTCCTTTCAATGTTACAATACATATTTATACATGCCGAAGCATCCAATACCATGGACTGAAAAACCATCGCGTCCAAAACCATGGACCGAAAACCATCACATCCAAAACCATGTGCGAAAATCATGCACAAAACCATAGGTAGGTCCACCCAACCTAATATACGGTCCCAAAAAAAAATTCCCAGGGTGCTGCCCCAGACCCCATAGAGGGGGGTTACTTGCACCCATCAAACCCCCTGTGACCCCACTGCTACACAATCGGCACAATGAAGGGGGTGCTTCCGCCCCCACCCCCCCCCCCCCACCGACCCAACCCCTGCCGATTAACTATGTGGCTAGTCATGGAAAGAATGTACACAACCCAACACATGTTCAATGGAATCATTATTGGAAATATTTTTTGGATACACAAATTTTTCTTGATTCCTAGTTTGGATACCCCATATTTGAAGGAATTTTTACTCTAAATACCTAGCTAATATGGGATCATAATATATATGGTTGAATATATTATTCATATACCTTTCCAATGATATATGGAATTTCATATAACTCCATAGGAATGAGGATATATGAAATATTTTTTTAGACCGAAGCAATCACACAATACAAATCGGCCCATCTAGAAAGTACAGCTTAGACTAACCATTTTTACAAGTTAGCCCCATAAGTGAATGTATAAACACTATAAATAAAGTATTGATGAATCTGTTTGAAGACAATCCAAGAAAGGAGATATTTGAGGTGCACAGTAGAAGTTGGGGAATACTCGAGGTTTTAAGGGTGGAGCAAAAATGTGATTTGTGGACTAAATGAGTCATCATGGAAATTTTGCTATAAATTTTCTTCTAGGATGTTTCATACCATGAAAATTAGAGGTGATAGAGGAGAGATATTATTTCACTATGATAGAAATTTTAGACTTTGGATCATTGTAATTTATGAGATATGATCTAAAGAAGTTAGGGTTCCTAAATGTTCCTAAAATCTAATTCGATTGAGTCACCTTGACATTTTCACTATAACATTTTTGTGGGATGTTTAAAACAATGAAACTTAGACGAGATGGAGTCAATATATTCATGCACATGTGGTGGAATTTCAGACCTTGGTTCGCTATAATTTCAGAGATATGCTTTGAGGAATTCAGGGTTCCTGAAGGCTCCTAAAATTTGATTCAAACATACCAACTTGAAATTTTCACTATAACTTTTCTTCTGGGATGTTACAAACTATGAAACTTGGAGGAAATGGAGGTGAGATCTCCATGTACCTAGGGTAAAAATATGAGATCTTGGTTTGCTAAAAATTCAAATATGTGTTATATGCAATTTAGGGCTCTTGAAATATGCTTCAAATAAGCTAGATTGGAATTTTCATTATAACCTCTTTTCTAAGACGTTTCAGACTATGAAATCTAAAGGATACAAAGGTGATATGTCTACTTACCTGTGGTGGAAATGTTAATCCTTGGTTCACTGTAATTTTAGAGATATTATTTCTAAGGAAGTTATGGTTTATGCTTCAAATATGTCAACTTCACATTTTTTATTATAATTTTTCCTAGAGATTTTTTGGAATATGAAATCTATAGGAGAAAAAGGAGATACGTATGGGTATATATGGTAGAAATTTCATATATTTTTTCACTATAATTTTGGATATGTGCCTTATGGAAGTTAGGGTTACTAAATAATCCTAAAATCAAATTCAAATAGGCCAATTTGGTATTTTTCTATAGCTTATTTTCTAGGAATTTTTAGAAAACAAACATTTTAGAGATATAAGGATACGTAAAGAATTTTCTTAGGTAAAAATTTCAAAATCATATTTGAAAATTTTGATATGTGACATACTGTACAAGTTTGTTCTTAAGAAGAGGGAAATTTTTTTTTTTTGGAGAACTAGACCTAGTGAAGGAAAAAGAAACAGACAAACATGGTGAAGGTAGAAGCAACAAGAAGACTCGATGAAGGAAGAAGCTACTAGTAGACTTGGTGAATGTATACTAAACTACAAAACCTAGTGAAGGAAGAAGCAACAAGAAGACTTGGTGAAGGAAGAAGCAACCAACAAACCTAGTGAAGGCATGAGTAGCAAGTAGACTCAATGAAGTAGGTTAGTGCATGTGAATATTTGTAAAATAGGGGATTAGTGTTTGTAGTAAATTTGTTCCTACAAATATTTGTAGCATATGGGTTTTGTGTCTCTTGTATGTTGGTGCCTACAAATATTGCAGTAAAGGGGATTAGTCTATCCTATAGGTTTGTTCTTAGATATCTTGTAGCAATTAGGATTTGTGTGTCTCATAGGTCAGGGGAAAAAATCTTGCAATAAAGGATATTGGTATCTCCTATACATTAGTGCTTACAATTCTTGTAGTAGAGGGGATTTGTGTCTCATGTAGTTTGGTTCATACAAGTCTTGTAACATCTTGAATTGGTTTATCATGTAGTTTGGTGCCTACAAAGTTTGTATTGTTAGGTTGGTGCCTACAAAGATATGTTATAAAAAATTCGTCATTTATATCTTGTGTTCCATATGTGATATTTTCTAGGTATGATTCATGAACGTTTAAATAAGGAATTTCCTTATATGGATTCACACCCTCTCCTCTCAGTATAAGTGTGAATCCAACAATTGGTATTAGAGCTAGTTCCTTCAAAAGAAGTATAACCACTAGAAGGAATATTTTGGAGGGTCCACCATGGCAGGTCATGAACGCTATTTCACAAGCAGATCTCCATCTTTCGATGGAACAAATTATGCCTTCTAGAGGGTAAGGATGAGGACTTATTTAATGTCCCTTGCTTTTGGCATTTAGCAATATATAGTGGATGGTTATAAATCTCTAAAAACTCCTCCATCTAATTAATATGGTAAGAAATTTTGTGTAAATAATGAAAATTCTATGAACGCCATCTTGTATGGCCTATCAGAATTAGAGTTTGTCAAAATAATGCATTGAGAATATACAAAAGAAATTTTTGGCACAAAATTCATAACAACTACGAAGGAGATGACATGGTGAGGTGGAAAAATATTCAAACCCATAGAAGACAATTTAAGAGCTTGAAAATGAATGAAGACTAAGATATTGCATCCTACTTCCTTCATGTGGATGATATTTTCAATACTATCAGAGGACTTGGTGAAGACGTTAAGGAACCAATGATTGTATAAAAGGTGTTGAGATATCTCCCCTTAATATTTGATGCAAAGGACTTAGCTATTGAAAAAATGAAGGATCCTAAAAACATAAAGATGGATAAGTTGCATGAGACCCTCATTGCATATGAAATGAGGATAGAAAAATAAAAATCAACTTTGAAGGAAGCAAATTTGAAGTTTCATTTTAATCTACCGTTCATTTATAACCTATCTTCTTTGTATTTAATCATAATAATATATAAATGTGTGTTGTGTGTGTGAAAATTTCGAAAATATTGTTTTAATTCTTATTATATAATATAATAAAATATCGTGATACAAATTGTTATTATAAATGTTTGGGTTCTAATTATTTTTCCTTTTTAGCTTTTTTTTTTGGAAATTAATTTTTATTCCACAACAGTTAGTTTCCTATACTAACCATTTTTTTTTAAACATTATCTTATAAAATATAATCTTTAATTTCCTAGTAAAAAGGTACAAACTCTTTATAACCTAATGTTCATTTATTAATTTAATATTAAATCTTATTAATTTATTTGACTCTCTCCAATGTTTATATCTAGAACATGATGCATCTAAGCTATTTAAACATATGGATATATCAAATTTTTCATGTTTGTCCTGAGGATGAACCACAATAGTTGGTTTGAAATGTCAACCAATAAGAGTGATTATGTGATTAATTCATAAAACAATCTCAAAAACAAGATGAATCACAAAAGCCTAAAATCAATGAAGATAGAAGAACTTAAAGCCGATGACTATCCCAGTAATGAATCAACTGCAAAAGAAGCACAATTTGTGAGAAAGTTGAAAAGAGGATCTATCAAATACAGAGATAAGCTACCATTCAAATGTTTTAATTTTGGTATAGTAGGGAATTTTTATAATAAATTTACATATGAAAATTGTGAGGAAAATGATTATGAAAAATATGTTGGATATCAGATTATTACTAAGAGGGGAGGGTGGAGGGGTGAATCAGTAGTGGTAACTTCTTAAATATTTTTCAAAATTTAACACATGCGGTCATATATCAATTCATCATTCTTTCACATGCAATCATACATCAATAAACATATATTTTCAAGAAAAAAACTAAATCAAGACAATCACACATTCATGCACAATGAAAACAAGGACCTCTAGTGGAAAACCATGCATGGGTCAAAAACCACCATTTGTTGTTATTGCTACGCTACTTCAAATTTTATAATCAAACAAATCATTTTACATCATCCTAGTTGGCTATGTACAACAAGGAATTTTCTCACTCTAAATTAACTTTGTGAACACCCATCCACAAGAAGATTCTACCCCTAATAAGCCTCAACCAACACCCATTGTAATTTTAGAATGTTACTCCCTTTACTGAAGATACCTACCACCATCGACAAGGAACACCCATTCCTTTTTCACCAAGCTATCTCGATATGTTGAACTTCTAGGGCCACATTTCATAATGTTTCAAATTGGACCCTTGCATAAAACAACAACAACTTTCTTTCTTTGGTAACCTCAATTTATCAACACCAACTCAAAACAAACCCCAATACATCAACAACATATCAAACCTCAAAAAATCAAATTAGTAACATACATAAGCTCTGGATTTCTTAAGAAACCAAATCAACACACAAGACCTCACTCATACAATTCTGCTCATAGTTTAACATGCAACATATGCAAGAATTTTGGGGTAACAATAACCTCCAAATTTCTACAAACATATTCTCAATGCAACTCCATCAATAGTACATCAAATTTAAAGGAACAACTCATCCATGTAATTTCTAAGAAAAACAAAGAAGAAATACTACAACCATGCACATAAAAAAATTCTCTCTACAACTGCAAAAAACAAACACAAATTCCATGAAAACATTGAGTTTCCCTACAATACAACATTAGCATTTCAATCACAAACATATTAGAAACTCTATAAAAGAAGTCATCATTTCTAACTCTCCACTAAAAATTCTGCTACAGTAACACAATTAAATGAAGATTCTTTTCTTTGAATATCATCTATTGCAAGGCCTGCATACTCTGTCACAATCAACAAATTGAATTCTTCATCTCTGAAACAATAGTTGATCTCTCAACAAGTCTTCTCGCTTTCTATTATTTTCCATATTCATCTAATAATTTTCACCGCCTTTGGAGCTCGACCTATGGCTTCTACCTCCCCTCTACATGTCATTGGGGGAACTATCTAAAACAAAATTGGTTTCTTTCTCCTCTATTTAAACATACCAATCCATTATATCCACTACTCATTCTATCAAGGCATTCACACCTCAAACTGAATTCTAGCATGTTGATTTGTTCAAATAGAATCTTCTATGAAAAATCCCAAACAATAAACATCATAAAACATTAAGTCACATGTGATGTGTGAGGAATCCAAAGGTGTTTTGTCTTAGAGACACAGATTCACGCACAATATTGTTGATTCTTGGCTACAAACGCATGGATAGGATTTCTTCCTAGTGGTTGGAGCTCTCGGCTGCATGCATGAGCTTAGCTCCATGTGGTTGGGGAAGAGGATGGGAAAAACTCAAAACTTCCTCCAACTTTTTGATCAACATCTGTAAACCAACTCTGCAAGCCCCTATTGAGATTATACATGACATAGTCTTCATATGGTAGAAACCAATCCATAACTCAGGAGCATCAAGGACGTCATCTCAAAGAAACACCTCAAGCATCATAAATATGGAAACCTAGTTGGCCAACCAACCATCAAAGCCATCAAAGCAAAATTAAAGCACTAGCAACACAAGCTTCTGCCACAACAACCATGCACAAGCCAATTCCATCAAACAACCAATATTATGCATACCATCTACAACAAAAGCACATGTTGACATGAATTCCAACCATTAATCACTACAACACTCATCAATATCCACACACTACCAGGTTGACATCAATGCCAACCATCACCTCATCATGGCATTAATGCCAACAATCTACCCCTTTGACTTTGATGGCAACCCCAATTGAACCATCCAAACAACCTCTTGAAGAATTGAACTCCTCATTTTCTCCCCCTTTCAAATCAATGGCAAAGGGGAAAACTCATCAATGCCAACATGTGAGGAATGAAACAAGCACTCTCCCTTTCAATCTGAACATCATGCCAATACAAAGCTGATACAAGCCAATTAATTATTGTTAGGCTGAACAAGCTCCCCTTGAATATATATAGGGGCTACATGAACATCTCTTGGACTATTCAACATGTTGCCTCTGTTTTTTCTAGTGCCTCTTTTTCATATGAAAAAAGGTTGCTCCTAATATATCAATGTTTTGAACAACTTTGGCCCAATGATAAAAAATAATATACAGGACATAATACATGGCTATATGAATAATACAAGTATGCACAATGCCTCTAACTAGCTAAAACTATGACTCCTCTCTCATGCATGGAGGAAACACACATGACTCAACCATGACTCATAAGAAGGATGTGACATTACATGGCTACTCGAAGACTCCAAGAGCTCATACACGACAAAAATTCTTCACACCAAATAGCCCAAAAATGGTTGTAACAATTCTCATCTCTCATCACACGCATACAACACACTCTTGGCATGACCCTTGACTCTCTCTCTTTACTCTTGTTCCAATATATTCCTAACTCAAATACAACTCCATATGAATAACAATGATTGCAAGGCTTTATAGGAACAATGCATGGTTATAACATTGAAAGTACATAACTTCTATGAAACATTGCGAACATAGATTACACCCACCAATGACTTCTAGGAACCAAGACCATTGTTGTATAATCCAAACATGAGACAACAATACCAAATTCGCATATTTGGATCTTCATTTCAACCTTCAACCAAAATTCTAATGAGGAGAAATTAAACCATATGAAATTCATGAATAAATGAAAAACTGAGATTCTTCAATATCTCGGCCATAACTCAAAATAGCAACAGTAAATATCATAGAAGCCTTAGCCTTTTGTAAAAAATCTCATCCATAGAAAGCAACATATAAATCCTTCTCCCCTGCAAAGCATATGATTCTAGACTCCATAACAAAGAAATAATAGGATGATATGTAGCACACATCTAACCCTCAACACTTAGGCCATGATGGAAAGTTTTAGCAGCAACAACAATATATGAACTCATAGGTAGATACTATAATAATCAACCATATAACCTCTGCTTAAAAACAAAAATGTTAGTAATAATGACATATGCAACTCATGTCCTTCTTGACCAAAACATTAATAGAAACTAGCAGCAACATGTGAACTAGTTTGAAGATAAAGTGTGACATAATATCAAAGAGCAACAACTCAACAACCACCATAGTTGTAACTATATGTAAGTACATGCGTCCACAATGAAATAAGAGATAAATCTTCAACAATAGCATAATATATGGATCTCTCAAGAAGTAAATGAGGCATATCAAATATCATTCATGGTGATATATATATATATATATAGTCTCCTCATCAAAAGAATAATATTTCTTCTATGAAGCTCAATCATCACCAAAAGAAAATATATCACTACAACAACAACTTCTTCAACAAAACCAAAACCCCAGGTCCATGCAACCATATATAGATGAACAACAACATCCTTTAAAACATCATGCATCATGAAAGAACCAATAGAAAGTTGATCTAAACACCAGATAGCAACAACATAATTTCTTGCAAAAACATCAGTAGTTGTTAATGAGCCAAGGAAAGCATAACGAAATAGTCATGTATCATTATTTTAAAATAAGATAGCTCCATATAGACCATATAAAGCAGAAAATCAACAGATAGGTCTTTCAAATATTAGCTTGGGGAAATATTATAGTGCACAATCTCTTTGTCACCTATCACCAAGGCAATCTCCACTGTGCAACTACATAGAAAAACATTTCCTCCAAGATTCCATAGAGCCAACAAATTACTAGTTTGTTGGAAAGAAAATAATTATTTTCCTAAACCTATGCCATTTGCTCACTGATCAGTTTTGACAATATTTTCGTCAATGACAATAAATCTTACATGTAGATTTTTCAATGTTCCCTTCTCCTGCTATGGTAACATATTTAATAATTCCTCATGCAAAATCAAAGTGTTTCCATATACACCCCCCGAAACTATACAAGCCTCAGTTTTTAATGGGGGGCATTTGCTACTCCTTTTTCTTCTAGATTTTGTTATATTGATCCTTGACATTTGCTTAATTGTTTGATATATTTTCTAGTATGCTTTGAGTGATCTTCACCCTTTGAGTGAATCTCCTATAACATATGGGAAATTTGTAGTCTTTGGCCTTATGGCCAATGTTATCACACAAGTAACACCATATATGTCCAAGAAACAAAGGAAAGTCTTCAAAACTCCTCTTCTTCACATAGTTCCTACAATCAAAAGCCTTATCCCAAACGATTACATGATAGCCATAGAATGAACTAATATACCTGGCCATGGGTAAGCTTTCTTGATGGGACCTTTTTTTTTTTTTTTTTCTGATTGCATTTTCTGCTGCATGTCTCTACAGTTTGCATATTTATGCCCAAAATTTTGATAGATGAAGCATCTTACTGATCTTAATGAAGTGGATGATATGCCTAGTACTACTTTTTCCTTCTTTGACTGTTGGGTTTTCTGATGTGATTCTTCATTTCTATTCTTACTGTTGGTACCATTTGTTGCTATAGGTTATTTAAGTTTTTCTTCTGAGCTCATTTCTCCCTTGTGTAGACTAGGTTCAGATTTGTTTGAGAGAGGTTCTAGGTTTATCTTCAACTTTGTAGTATTTATTTATAGTTCATTCCTCAATGCAACCACCTTATCATTTATTCCCCCACATTCATCTTCTTTTACTTTGTATTGCTTCCACATTCTTTCTTCAACATGTATTCCTTCGTCCAACTGATTTCTTAATTTTGTGATTTATTCCTTGTAGGTACACTCCTCATCAAGCATTTGTAATAACTACTACTGGTTTTTGTTTTCAGCCATGAGCCTTCTAATTTCCGCTTCTAGAGGTGCAATCTCGCAAGGCTCTTTATCTTCAAAATCTGAATTCTCTGAAAAAGAGTTATTTCCACTTTTCTCCAAAACATCAAATTGAAATGATTAATAATCATATTTTAAACAATCAAACTCAAGAGAATCATCATCACTACATGTAAGATAAAATGTACCACCATATATGAAATTACAACATTTATCTTCATTGTTCTTCATCAACAAGAAAATGGGTTCTTCTGAATTTGAAATCTTCTTGACTTGTTTGTTGCTCTTCCTTTTCTAAGACTGATTTCTTCTATTCTTGGCAATAGGTCCTTGATCTACCCTCAAGTGATTAAGATTCATTGGAAAGACACCTTGCTCTGTTACCAATTGTTGGATATCATATCAATACTAAGAGGGGGGTGAATCAATAGTGATAAATTCTTAAATATATTTCACAATTTAACACATGTGGTCTATATCAATTCATCATTGTTTCACATTCCATCATACATCAAGAAACATATATATTCAATAAAAATTAAATCAAGACAATTACACATTCATGCATAATGAACACAAGGATCTCTAGTGGAAAACCCCTTGCAGATCAAAAACCACCCTTTGTTGTTGTTGTTTCTCTGCTTCAAATTTTATTATTAAAACAAATCATTTTACATCATCATATTTGGCTATGTCTAGCAAGGAATTTTCTCACTCTAGATCAACTTTGTGAACACCCATCCACTGGAAGACTATACCCCCAAAAATCCTCGCCCAACACCCATTAGACTATGAGAATGTTACTCCCTATAATAAAGTTACTGACCACCATCGGTAAGGAACACCCATTCCTTTTTCATCAAGCTATCTCGATATGTTGATCGTCTAGGGCCACATTTCATAATGTTTCAAACTAGACCCTTGCACAAAACAACAACAAATTTCTTTCTCTAATAACCTCAATACATCAACACCAACTCAACAACATACCCAATACATCAGCAACATATCAAACCTTAACAACTAAAACTAGAAACATACATAAGCTCTGGCTTTCTTAAGAAATCAAATCAACACACAAGACCTCACTCATACAATTTTGCTCATAGTGCAACATGCAACATATGTAAGAATTCTACAACAACAATAACCTCCAACCTTTTACAAACATACTCTCAGTGCAACTCCATCAGTAGTACATCAAATCTAAAGGCACAACACATCCATGTAATTTTTGAGTAAAATATATAAGTAATACTACAACCATGTGCATAAAGCATTTCTCTCTGCAACCACAAACAAAAAACATAAATAATTATGCCATGCAAACACTAAGTTTCCATACAATACACCATTAGCCTTGCAATCACAATCATGCTTAGGAAACCATATGGAAGAAGCAATCACTTCTAACTCTCCATTGAAAATTTTGTTGCTACAACACAATTAAATGATGGTTCTTGTCTCTGAATATCCTATGTTGTAGGGCCTGCAAACTCTATCACAATCGGCAGATTGAATTCTACTGCTTTGAAACAATAGTTGATATCTCCATGAGTATCCTCACTATATGATCTCTTCCATATTCATATGATAATTTTCACCCTCTTTGGAGCTTGCACTGTGGATTCTACCTCACCTCTACATGTCATTCGACACATTATCTAACACAAAATCAGTTTCTTGCTCCTCTATTTAAACATACCAATCCATTATCTCAACTACTCACTCTATCAAGGCATTCATACCTCAAACTAAATTCTACCACGTTGATTTGGTCAAATATAATCTTCTATTAAAAATATCGAACAAGAAACATCATAAAACATTTAAGTTACCTCTGATGCACAAGGAATCTGGAGGTGTTTTGTCTTACATACATAACCGCATGTGCAATATTGTTGATTCTTTGTTGCAACCGCATGGATAGGATTTCTTCCTAGTGGTTGGAGCTCTCAATTGCATGCATGAGCTTAGCTCCATGTGGTTGGGGTAGAGGATGGGAAAAACTCAAAATCTCCAACTCGAAATTGCCTCCAACTTCTTGATCAACATATCCAACATCTGTAAACCAATTTTGCAACCTCCTTTTGAGCTTATACATGACATAGTCTTCATAAGTGAAAAAAAACCAACTCAGTAGCATCAAGGACATCTCAAAGAAACACCTCAAGCATCATAGATATGGAGACCTAGTTGGCCAACCAACCATCAAAGCCATCAAAGCAACATTAAATCACTTGCAACACAAGCATCTTCCACAACAACCATGCGCAAGCCAATTCCATCAAACAACCAAGCATATGCATACCATATACAACACAAGCCTAGGTTGACATCAATGGCAACCATCAAGCACTGCAACACTCATCAATCTTCACACACTACCAGGTTGACATTAATGCCAACCATCACCTCATCACAACATCAATGCTAACAAAAGAACATGAAAATAGAAGAAAGTCTTACAGACACAAAAGAGGAATTTTTTCCAAAAAGAAATGTTTTTATTCTAGAGAAGATAATAGCTCCTTATAAGAGAGTGATAAACATGAATCTAATAATCATGATCTCGATGAAACAACTAGGATAAGAAAGGAGGATAAAAGTAGTCAGAATCTATTTGAAAGAAAACAAAAAAAAATTGAAAATATAGAAGCAGAAGTTATTCCTTTATAAATGAACTAGAGAAAACAAATGTTTAATTGAATCAAAGCTTTAAGTTTGGAAAGTATACCAAAATACTAGATGATATTATCGGTTTCCTTAGTTCACCTTTCATCAAAATAGGTCTTGGCTACAAGGAAAATCATATGATATCCAAGGGATATTAAATAACATAGCATCTGAAAAGGAAAGTGAAGAAAACTCCAAAATATATGCTAATGTTCTTAGGATATCCTTTAACAATGAAAGCAACACTAGGAAAGGATAACAGGATCAGTAGAGACCTGATTTTTCTTACAAGATCAACAAGAATGAATTAAGAAGAGTTGTTGCACCAAGAAGACCTTTCACATCGTAGTATCAAAATATTTTCTTTGGCTATTTCTTTGCTTGTAATAATTTTGGTCGTAAATCAACATATTTTAGATATTATGTAAGAAACGAATATGTGAGAAATAGAAAGACAAGATCTTATAAGACCTCAAAGAATGGTTTTTTTAGCAAAACAACTAGGAATCTTAATGAAGATGGTGTTAGAAGATATAACTCATTCTCCCCCTATTGGATAATATTGAATGTTGCAAGTGTAATAACTATGGGACCAAAGAATGTGAATGTACAAGCAACACAAAAAGGTTTCCTCAGTGTCACACAGCATTTTGTTACTGTCCATGTACTCCCCATTCCTTGATCCTGGAAGACCTCTACAGTGACCCCCATGTGTCTCCCTGACATGAATAACATGTCCTTACATCCCTCTTCATCTATAGAAAATTTCCCTCTTACATCATTTCCCAAGAATATTCCTTCAAACTCAATTTTCAAGACCAGCACTATCACTCAGTTCCTTCCCTGTGCTGATTTGTAGAGTCTAACACTGGGCCTAGTGCTAAATGGCACTGGTAATCCATTCATGACCCGCACTGACCCTATTTTGGAATTTTTTTTAAAATGAAGCCAAATCTTCTAGGTCTAGAAGCTTCGTGAATGGAAGTCTAGTAAATGGTTAAGCAAGATAGAGCCAAGGGAGACTGTTTGGGATCTTTTCCCCTATTAAAATGGAACAAACCAAAAGGGATAAGGCATCTTCCATCATAAAAGGATCCATTTTCCCTCTATTAAAGTTATATAAACTCCTCCTTTTCCAACCTTAGCTAGCTAATGAAAGGGCTGAAATAATCTGCAAATCTTAATAGTCATCTTGAGAACCATAGCTTTCTAGTTTATGTTTGTGAAGGGAGAAAAATCTTGTAGTTTTGTTTGGTTTGGAGAAAAGAGGAAGAGGCCTTGAACTTCCATTTTTTTGAGGGTGAATCATGAGATGCTAACAGTGGTGCTAGAACCCGACCACGTCGAAGGAAACCTGCAACATCAAGGCTTCAGTTGTATTTCTCTTTGAATTTTATTTTAATATAACTAATGGTTTATTTCCTATATCGGGTGTAATATTACATTTGATAGCTTAGAGCTCCTTTACCTTTTAAGTAGATTGGATTCAATTTTATGCTATCACATTTGTTGTTGTTTCTTGCATGTTTGTTTCAAGTAATTAAACGAAAGGAACGAAAGGAAGATGGAGCAAGGAAGCAAGATCACCATCAAGTGGATTAGCGTTATAAGAGGTAGGCCCTCTTATTTGATCCTAATATAAGGAAATTTACATTAGATTGTTTTGTTTGTAGCTAGACCCACTCTCTTGGGCTAGAGGGATCGTCTCTGTTTGCAGAGAGGATATTCCTACTCCACAAATTGGCGACTCCATTGGGGTTCCATCCCTCTCTTTGGATTGTTTTTCATTTCATGATTTGTGACAACTTTTCTTGTTTCACTCTTTCTCTTTGGTAATTTGTGCTTCAAGTCATCTACTACTTTGAGTTTTCAATTTAGAGTGACAGGTCTAGTTTTGGTTTGTGAAAATTTTTATTTTTTCTTTGAATCCCTTGATCAACGTTGTTAATTTTCTAATAGTGGCACCAACTAGCACGAGTTCCTCTTGATCAATCACGCCACAACCCTTCCTGGCGCATGCTTCTAGTTAGACAGTCACGCCAATGCCTGTAGGTTAAAATTAGGGTTTCTCCTAAATCATTGCCAATACGACTTGTCCTCATAGTTTCTGATTCTCGGATTGTTTGTCTTTATTCTCCTTGGCTATAATGATTTGTTAGCTTGGTTTGTTTTCTTGATTGTTTTGAGATTGCCTTCCTTGATTTTTTGAGTTTTTGGATGGTTTGTGTTCCTAGGGCATCTAGGTCATTTCCCATTCATTTGTTTGCCTGCTCATCAAGTCAATATTTTTGGTTTGCTACTTCGTGCCTTTCATTTTTAGTCCATGCATCTATCTTGCTTTGGTTTCAATTGAACAAGTGAAAAAGTTTTGTTTACTCTTCTCTTGTTGAATGTCTCTTTCTGAGCATATATCACATTACTCGGTTTGTTTTGGTTGAATATTTGTATTTGGTTTGAAAGGATTCATTTTTATCATGCTTTGCATTTGATTGATGTTTGGTAGTTTTGAAGTATTGATTGAAATGTTTATGTGAAAGATACATTTTAGCATTCCATTGAAGAAATACATCATTCTAGTTTGTTTAATTGATATGTTGCATTAAGTAGCATCATTGAAAGCTATAATTACACCATCATGAGAATTTGAAATGAAATGAACTTCTTTTACTTTTAAAAGGACTAGTTGAAGTGCATTTGAAAGGAAGAGTAGGAAGTGGAAATAATTTTCATTATTTTGTTTGAAAAGTGAAGTAGTGAAGAGTCATTTTACTTTTGATTCCTTGCTTTTTGCATTGATTGTTTTCTCTTTTATCAATTAGTGTAAGCATTCACCGAATTGAAAGGGTTTTGTCTTATATAGCTGCACTTAAGAGTTTTTTAGGTGACATCAATAGGGCATAAAAACTAAGACTTACTTTCAAGATCAACCTTTAAAATATACTCAATTAATCTAAGGTGCATTTGAAACTAAACGCTGACATTTAGATGTCTAGGCTAGAGATGTGTTCAGATGTCTTTAAACCTAGCAATTGTCATTCGCTTCATTATTAGACAGCGCTAGTACAGACTTGTGCTCCCCATACCATTGCGTATATAAAGGGAGACCGAACTAGGTTTTCAATCCTTTATCCACAGGAAGCCGATTATGCTTCCTTGTAAATGTGATACACCGAAAACAACATTCAGGGAGATTTTCTTCTCATATTTCTTAGTTCCCCAAGAGGTATTTTGCAATTCATGGTTACCCAGTTATCCTTATTGCCTAGATTATCCTGAGTAGTCATTTTGGTCTTTTTGACTCTTTAAATTTAAAATATAATCGAGCACTTTTCCTTTCAAGCTTGTTCAAACTGAAAGAGTTTAGAGTCAGATTTGCCTTTTTCTTGAATCTTAAAACATGAAAAGGCATAAGTCTATTTCAGTGTCTTAAATTGTTTTTTTCCCATGATCACATCACATTCCTAATAGTCTTACTCTGGACCACATTGTGATTATATCCCTAATATATATTTAAAGTCTTGAAATTAATATCTCTTCTCTTTTGTTTGAGACAAAGTCATCATGGTTGAACCATCAGGTTTGCCTCGTTCCTCTTCCTCACCTTCAATTGGAAGGTCATCCAGAGAAACTTTCCCTAAACTTCCATAGTTGATTGAGGATCAAGGTGTTGAACTTGGAATAATTCTAAGTATTCAACCTTTTTATTCTCAACTACCTCCGTCAAATACTGGATCACCTTACGAATCTGGCCCAAAATCCCCCGATAATCTTATCTAGACTCCCGAGAGTTTGCAGAATTTTGATAGTCCACAAAGGCTGGTTGCAGACCCTTTTGTGGTATCTCCATAACGCCCATATAGTTTGTACAATTAGCCTGGCGTTCATTTGGATTTGTCTCCTCGTTCATCTTCGTCTCGTCACCAGTTGTTTTCTATGGAGTTAGAAGTCGAAATTCCAATATCCTCTCTAATTCAGTCAGAAGTTTCTGCTACTCACACTCCTCAAGTGGGTGATGAGCAGGCATATGAATTCCTCCAGAAGGTTCCCTTATACAAGAAGCATATCATCTCTTTCTTATCCTAAGTTTAGTGAGCCCTTATTGCTGCATGGTTATACGTCTCTAGCTTAGTTTGTTTTGTGAAATCCTAGTGCCTCATTGCTATATCAAAATCCTATCTGGCCTTTTGGCACCATGCCTACATCAAGTCTATTCGTCTAGAACACCACCCCTCGACCGATTGTATGAACTATAGTCACATTAGTTCGGGTTCAACCTACCATTCCATCTCAACTTGTTTCGTCATTTCAATCGACTCTTCCATTTCAACCGATGATCTCGGTAAGTAATGTCTCGGTAAGTTCTTCTACCCCTCTAGTGAGTGGACAGACTGTGCCACCATCTGGGGGGAAAGATCTGAATATCTCTATGATGTAAGGCCAAAACAATGTAAGTAGATCACAAACTCACATGGTTGGAACGAGTCAACCTTTTTACAGCGTTGTTCCTAGCCCTGTTGATATGTCCAGGTCAGGGAACGTCCCATACCAGCAGCCATACATGGCTCAAGTTACGTTCCAACCGGCTTATGTTCCATATGTTTCATAAGCCTTGGTTACCTTACCTTACATTCCTCAAGTTAGACCTTATGTTCAGGCTGGCCAATCCATTGTGCATGATGGATATGGCCAGATTCAATTCGGTAACTATCCAGGAATTGTCCAGCTAGCTTTGCAGCAATAAGGGAAACCTTCGTTGCAGTAGGGGAAAGCATTGCAGTAGCAAGGAAAACTGCTACAACTGCAAGGGAAACCTTTGCAACAGTCACAATAACCTTTGCAGCCGCAGACATAGTTTTTTCAACAATCCTCCCAACCTTCATCCTTGCATGGCCAACCTTTGCAGCAGCAGGGGAAACCTTTGCAGCAGCCACAAGGTTAGCCTTTGTTGCAGCAAAGCCAATCTTTACAGCAACCACAAGGCTATCTTGTGTAGCAGTAAAGCTAGCCTTTGCAGCAGCAGACCATATATGAATATCATCAAGGTCATCCCATTCAAGGCCAAGGTCAACCTTTGCGAGGTCAAGGTCAACCCCTGTAGCAGCAAGTGCAAAATCCTTATGTCTAGGGGCAATAGGTTCAAAATCCTTATGTCCAGGGGTAGCATGTGTAGAATCCTTACGTTAAGGGTCAGCAAGTTCAGAATCCTTACCTCCAAGCTCAACAAGCTCAACAACCTTTTAACCCATATGCCTATCAACAGCCTATGACAGGACAATATCAAGTCTACCTAGGACAGAATCTTCCTTGTTGGAAAATTAACCGACAATGGAGGCAAAATCAAATTCCATATGGATAAAATCATCCACTGTGGGGGAACAATCATGACCAACAAGGATGGATTCCTCAGTTTGGGTCTACTTAAAGACCCCAAATGCCTTTTAATATGCAATTGTCATTCTTGGCCATGTTGGAACTGGTATATGTGTCAAGGTTCACTAATGATCCTATCCTTCATTCAAGTTATTGGTCTCCAGTTACAACGAAAGTTCCGAGTGATTGCCTCAAATTTGAGGGAAAAGTAAAGGAGGATGCACAAGACCATGTGATGACATATCACCTCTAGTCCTCCTCCAATTCTTACGTCGATGATTCCATCTGTCTCCGACTTTTTCAAAGAACTCTCATAGGGGCTATAGCAAAATGGTACATTGAATTGCCTCGAGGTACCCTAAGTGACTTCAACTCTCTCGATATGTCTTTCCTCACTCATTTCCAGTTGTCCGCTCACTGTGAAACTGACACCTATTTTCTTATGTCACTTAAGCAAGAGATCGCGACCCATATCTCTAATCACATCCATGAATGGAGACGTTAGCATCGCTTGATCAAGTTTGAAATTGTTGATCATTTGCTGACAGAATGGTTCACCAAATCATTCGTCAGCCGAATTGCTAGAGACATAGCTATGGGTGGGTGTGTTACTGAGGAGCAAGCCATTGCTCATGCCCAGTATTTAGACCTTATCTACTCACAATTTGGCACATTATATGAGATGTTACCCGATGCTCCAAGACCATCATCTGATCTGACAACATCGAAGTCTCTGGCTACACCACCTGTTGATGGAGTGATTGGTTCTATGTCTCAGACTCCCGCGAAATCTTCTTCCAAGCAGAAATCGATCTCGAACACAGGTTCTAATGATCCCTCTAGAAATTCACCTGGTCCTGGTAAAACCTTTGAGGTTCACATTTTCCAGTCTACTGCAGCAGACAAAACCTCTAAAGGTAAAACAAAGGGCAAAGGCAAGGCCAAAGCTGATGCCCCTAAAAAATGTCCCCCCTAAGTCTTCTGCTGGCGATGCTTCTCAAAGAAAATCAAAGTATCCATGCCTCATCTGTGAGGAGGATCATTATGCTAAAGATTTTCCTCGACGAACAAAAGTTACTCGCTTACTAAAAGGGACACCAACTGTCTTAAAAGAACCCTTTCCATCCCAACAAACCCAAATGGTAGACCAGCCTCAGTCTTCCACTCCCTTAAGTTCCCAAGTGTTTATGATGAACATGCCTATAAATGTGACTACCAGATCTAAAGATTATCAAACCCCGATGGCAGGGAAAGAGGAAGAAAGTACCCCTTCCTCCTCTATCCCGTCAACTTCTGGTCCTCTCCATATAGAGCGACCTAATCCTGATTCTATTGTCCAACCACCCTGTGTGCTACAAAAGTCCTCATATAATCTAAGTTCTCGAGCAGCTCAACAATATAATATTGTTGAGGACTTGTCTCAAGTGGCATCAGCTATGTCTGCTCTCGAGGTCCTTCAAAGTTGTCCTTCTTAGCAGAAAGCATTAATGTCTGCCATTGGAGGTGTTGATCCATATGATTCTAATCTCATTTTCTTTGATCTAGAAAACCATGTCCCACGTTTACCTCATCAACTTGTCTTTCTCATTCAAGTGATTATTAATGAAAAGACAATTCACAGGACCGTCATTGATGAAGGTGCTTCTACTTGCATCATGTTTCTATCTTGTTGGAAGGCAATTGATTCTCCTACCCTAAAACAATCACCTAACACATTAGGATCCTTTTATGGACACGATTCTTGACCATTCTGTGTCCTTCCTAATCTTTCCAATATCTTGGAAGGTAAGACAGTTAATGTCGAAGTAGAAATTGTTGATGCAAGTCTTAACTATAATCTTCTACTCAAATAAAGTTGGACCCATGCTATGCATGATGCAGCTTCCTCTTCATTTTGCGTGCTCCATTTTCCTCATCAAGGGAAAATCATCACGGTCGATCAATTGTCTTTCTTTGCCTCTTCTTCCTCGAATGGCAATGTCCCTTACATAAAGCATACTGGTGCTCCATATGAGATTGTGGGGGCTAGACTTTTAAAAATATCGTCTTGATGGGTATTTTTCCTCTCCCACCTCCACATGTTTCCTAAGTCAACATGATCTCGGCTAAGTCTAATCCTTGGGTCATTCGTCCTCTTGATCAAGTTTATGCATGGGGTGATGTCATGCCGTTAAGCCCCGCCGATATTAGTTATGTGGAGATTGTTTTGGCTTCGGCCTCGATATTTACTAATCACACTATTTGGGTACCTCTCCTAACGCGTATTCTTAATCTCCTTAGCTTGGTTCTTTGGATTCTTCGGATCCCTTAGTTGAGACGTTTCCCACCAATGAAATTATCATGGAAATTATGTCTCTTGACGAAGCACCTTGGAATGATATCATCGTAACTCGTTCTTACCTGGCCAGGGAGCCATGTCTACCTATCTTGAGAAGTTATCTTCTTGTTTCCCAACCCAACCACTTCAAATTCCTATCATGACCCATGAAGTCTGGTTGGAAGGGAACATGGGTAATATTACCCCATCAGTGCCTATTGACATTTTAGTTTATCCTAACATTGTCAAAATCTTTCAGCAAGGGGCACTTTTTCCTCATCATGAGTTCAAGTTCTCCTTGCCTCGTTTTGATCCGGATTTAAATAGGAATGCAAGAAATATGCTTACAAACAAAGTTGAAAATAAACCAGCTAGGGCGATGGTAGCTTATCTCTGAGAAGAGATGTGGTGGCTACATGCCCTTGAACTCTCTTACAATGAGGCTCCAAGGCCTATTTATTGTTGAGAAACAATGTAAAACCATTAGCATTCCAAAACCTAACCCTAGAAGATGAAACGCCAAACTGTGGGCCCCGTTTGGGTAAATTGGTACATCAACTTCCTGGGGTCGTACCTTTGGCATACAATCTTCGTTTGACGCGTACAATAGCTCGTTAGAAAGATCTATCTGAGAACTGTTACTTTGGGAAGGGCAACATGGGTCCATGGACCCATGTTGCCCCTAAATTTCCCAAAAAAACGTCGTTTAGGGCCTCAAAATGGCTCTGGAAGTTCAGGACCTGAAAAACTGCTAAAAATAGTAAACTGTGCTACAATTTAGGAAACTGAAGAGCTGAAAGAAACAATGATGGGGGTACAAGTGGATTTGGCGGGTGGCCACCAATATCCACCTGGATCATTCCTCCCCCCTTAGGAAGCAATGGTCCCCATTGCGTTGAGTTCCTCCATGAGATGAGGAAACTTTTTTTGAACTTGGTCCCTGGTGAACCACTTGCCCTGGTGAAGGAGTTAGCTTGCTTTAACGACTCGATACAATTGGATATTCTGTTGGCGAGTGTGCTTGACCCATGTGTCCATGATCCAATTAGCTGCAGCTTGTTCCATGCAATCTGGATTTAACTTTGTGGGTGTGAGTTGTTCTACAATGTCGGATGTGTCTAGTAATGGTGGAAAGTATGGCCGAAGGTGGTCCACATTGAACACTGGGTGCAGACCAAGGAATGGAGGAATGTTAAGCTCAATTGCATTGTCTCCCACAACCTTGGTAATGGTGTAAGGACCATATCGGAGTGGTTTGAGTTTCCTATAGGCTCCAGTAAGGTGTTCCTTTTGCAAATGCAGCCAGAATTTTTCACCCACCTGAAACTTGTGTGGCACTCGGTGTTGATCATGTCGCTGCTTGTACTTGGCATTTGATTTCTCCAGAATGTCATGGACCTGTTGGCGAATATGTTGGATGTGCTCAATGAAGCTGTTTTCCTTATCTGTTTCAGACTGGACATGAGCCGAATCTGTGTGAGTAGCTATAAATGGCATGGCCACATCAATGGGACATAGTGGATGGAATCCCAAGCCCACCTGAAAAGGGTTGTGGCCAATCGAGCTATGGAGAGCTCGGTTGTAGTTGTGCTAAACATAGGGGAGGCTTTCATCCCATGTGCGTGGATGCTTTGAGTTGTACATGTGCAGAATGTGTACGATCATCCTGTTGACAACCTCTGTCTGGCCATTAGTTTGAGGATGGAAGGTTGTTGACTTAGTGAGTTTCCTGTCGAGCATCGACCAGAGACTAGACCAAAATGTACTGAGAAACCTACTGTCCTGATCTGAGATGATAGACTGTGGGATCCCAAAGTGTACCCACACTCGTTCAAAGAAGAGTTTAGCAGTGGCTTCTGCTGTGATATTCTTCTTGCAGGCATCCATAATGGCCATTTTTGAGAACCTGTCGACGACCACAAAAACACAGTCATTCCCATGCTTAGTGGAAGGAAGGCCTAACATGTAATCTATGGAGATGGGTTCCCAAGGTCGACTAGGGGTAGGCAGTGGGGCATAGAGGCCTTGCTTCTTGATGGTCGATTTGGCAATGGCATAGGCAATGCATGATCTGATGTACTTCCCGACATCCTGTCGAAGATTCGGCCAATAGAAATACTTCTGCAGTACTGCCACTGTTTTCTCGACCCCGAAATGTCCAGCAGCCTGACTGAAGTGTGCTTCCCAAATCATCTTGAAATGCTCGCTTGAAGGAACACAAAGGTGACCTAGGTGGCATAACAGGGCATCTTGGAGGTGAAAATCTGGAACATGCTGACCCCCCAAGAGTGTTTGGTATGTGTGGCCGAATTCTGGGTCGCTTTTGTAGAGACATGGCCAATCAAAAGTCTCGTGCCCACAAGAGTTGAGCACAGTGGTTAACTCCATGATCGGTGGTCGACTGAGGCAATCTACAACATTATTGGTGCTACCCTTCTTATACTTGATATTCAAATGGAATTGTTGCAGCTATGTGGACCACTTCTAATGGCGATTATTCTGCAATTTCCCTTGGGTCTGTATGAACTGCAGGGGTCAGTGGTCTGTGTGGATGACTGTTTCCTTCCCCAAAATGTAATGCTTCCATTGTCCAAGGGGATATTGGTGGCCACCAGCCAAATCCACTTGGACCCCCTGTTCATCAATAATGTATCCTAGATACTGAACCTGGGTCATGCCAAAAGTGCATTTCTCCAAATTGGCACATATCTTGTGTTGCCTCAGTGTTTGGAGAACCCATCGAATGTGGTGGAGGTGCTCTTCCCAACTCTAGCTGAAGATCAGAATGTCATCCAAGTATACCACTACAAATGAGTTGGTGAATGATTGCAAGACGTCATCCATTAGCCTCATGAAGGTTGCAGGAGCATTCATCAATCCGAAAGGCATAACCAACCATTCGAAAAGGCCCTCCTTGGCTTTGAAACAGTCTTCCACACATCAGAGGGTTCGATTGGTACCTGGTGATATCCCGACTTCATATCGATCTTGCTGAAATATTTTGCCCCCTTTAGTTGGTCCAGGAGGTCATCAATCCGTGGGATCGGGTACCTATTACAGACAGTGATCTTATTCAGCACCCGATAGTCAATACAAAGTCTCCAAGTCCCATCCTTCTTCCATACCAACACGTTCGAGCTCCAACAAGGCGATGAACTCGGATGGATGTGACCTTTCTGCAGTAACCCCTTAATCTGCCTCTTGATTTCATCGTTCTCCAGAATGAAGCACCAATAAATTGGTCCAATGGGTAGCGGTGCACCTCGGGTCAGATCGATGGAGTGCTTGACCTGAAAATGTAGAGGAACCCCTGCGGGGGAGGTGAAGATGTCCTCGTACTCCTCCATGACCTTATCCATCTGTAGTTGTCATGCAGAGGGGCCCTGTCTCGAGGCCATGGCCACCGTCTTCTTCTTTCCTTGAGGGCGTATCATCAGGAAAACAAATTTCCCTGTTTTGGAAATGAGCTTACTGCATTGTTTTGCAGTAACCAAAGAGATGGCGGTAGGCGGTGCTACCTCTTGTATCCTGTACAACTTATTTCCCAATGTAATAATAATAGCACGGGGCCTTGATTCAGACACAACATGTCGCTTCCACAAGTATGTTGTCCTAATAATACATCACAAACTTCGAGGGGAGCAATGTCACACAATACCTCATCCGTGAAGGGCTTGATGTTGTATGGAAGGTGACATTGCTGGCTCACGCAAAGATCTCGTCCTTGGTGAAGCCACCCGATGGTGTACAGTTGTGGATGTGCTGTGGTCGGTAAGCCCAACCGCTTCATGACCTCTATCGAAATGAGGTTCTTTTGGCTCCCGCTATCGACAATGAATTGTAGCGAGGAGCCCTTTACCCACATCTGGGAGTGGAAGAGACGCTCCTCCTCCTCTGGATCTTCAGGTTCATTTTTCTGGATCTTGGCGGTAGCAACAGTGGCATTGGGATCCACATCAATGATCTACTTCCCTTTGTCATTCCCCTTTTCGGGTTCTGACTCAGAGTTAGAACATGCATCTGGTTCTGAAACCTTTAGCTCAGCCACCAGTGACTGCTTGGCCCAACACTCACTTGTGTTGTGGGTGGAGCTCTTATGGAACTCACACCATTTTCCAGTGTCCTTTTTCGGCTTCGCGGCGCTGCTCTTTGCTTGCAGCTTTAGTGGGTTTTCTTGGGCTACCCCGCCTTGGCTCTATCCTTTGTTTTATGGTTTAGGGGCACCTTTCCCTTTCTTTGGATTCGCAGATCCAAAGTCTCGCTTCTTTTGTTTAAACTTCTGCTCGACCTTAACGACATATCGGTATGCTGTGCCGAGTGAGGAGATGTTCAGGAATTCTATTTCTTCCTGGATGTACTTGTGCAGGCAACCGCGGTATTTGAGTATCAAATGTTGCTCTGTATCCTTGATACCCAACTTTGTGCGAAGGGTATGGAAAAGATTGTTGAACTCCGACACGTCTTGGTCCCTTCCCTGCCGCAGCGTGGCCCACTTTATGTATTCATCCTCATAGCTTCCGACAGGGTAATACTGCTCCTTGATGGCATCCCGGATTGAATTCCAGGTGGGTGCGGCTGAAAATAGTGAGCCGGTACTTTCATCCTTCTACTCGCAGTAGGTTTCCCACCAGTCCTTAACGTGGGGGGCTGCTTTGAGAAGAGCCGAAAAAACACTTCTTGACTTTAGAAATTCAATGAACAGAAATACCCTCTAGCAGATTTAGCCATTTATCTACGGCATCGCATCTCATCTGACCCTGAATATGGGGATTCAATTAACTGTGTTAACCTTAAAGGGCTGGCGTTTCCAGCAGAGGCTGCTGGGAGCCGATGCATCACTTCTGGTAGCGCTTGAGGATCTGAGGGCAACGCTGTGATCCATCATCGTATCCGTTTTTCGCTCGAGGGCTTTCTTTCTTCGGCAATATTTTTGATAGGATCTCCTTCACCATCGTCTCTTCTCATCTCCATGGAGAGGGCCGTCGGGATTTGCGAGGATGGTTCTTGCAAAGGGGGTTTGCCAGTTCAAGCCCTAACTCCTTTATTCCCGGGACCTTGGTTGGGGACATGCAAAGAAAACATGAGGAAAAAGCAGGCGCTTCTGATACCACCTGATCGCGGATTTAAACAGGAACACAAGAAATACAGAGGAAATCATATTACACAAAGATGCAACGGAAATAAATACTTCATTTCATTAATGGAAACACGCGAAATATTATTAACAAATAGAGTTGAAAATAAAAACAGACTAGGGTGATGGTAGCTTATCTCGAAAGATGTGGTGGGTACATTGCCTCCGAACTATTACAATTAGAGGCTCCAGAAGGGCCTATTTATTGTTGAGAAACAATGGGGAACCCTTAGCATATCCAACCTAACCCTAGAAGATGAAACGCCAAATTGTGGGCCCCGTTTGGGTAAATTGGTACATCAACTTCCTGGGGTCGTAACTTTGGCATACGATCTCTGTTTGACGCGTACAATAGCTCGTTAGAAAGATCTATCCGAGAATTGCTACTTTGGGAAGGGAAACATCGGTCCATGGACCCATGTTGCCCCCAAATTTCCCAAAAAACGTCGTTTATGGCCTCAAAACGGGTCTAGAAGTTCAGGACTTGAAAAACTACTAAAAATAGTAAATTGTGCTACAATTTAGGAAACTGAAGAGCTGAAAGAAACAATGATGGGGGTCCAAGTGGATTTGGCAAGTGGCCACCAATATCCACCTAGATCACCTTTCATGCGATTTTTTCGCCAATTTTATATCATTTTCCCATTATCACAAAGGGGTCTCCATCTTATGACTCGTAACACTTAATCACCCAGGGGGCATGGGGGCACATCCTTTTATGAGTTTTACTCTATTATTTGGGTAAGTCGATGCTTACACGTCATGTCAATGGTGAAACTCTAGTTTTCTTCTCTGTTGATTGATTACCCGAGTCCAGATATGGACTCCCTCAAAATGCATTTTGTGTGAGTCATCTCGCATGGTTACTTGTGTACATAAGTGTTTTATTCATTTTTGTGCAGTTTGGTTTGGTGTGTTTTTTCAAGAAAATTTCCTGCTTATTATGTCTTCACCTAATTTGGAGATTTTTGTGACTCCTTACGTTGGTTTCATTGATAGTGCCTGTCGTATTATCCAAAATCTATCACCCATGCCATGGACTATTTATGACCCTCATGGTGAGTTGATTAATCTTCAAAGTATTTGTTTGGGTCAAACAACTAATAACATTGTTGAATATAGTGCAGTTATCGAACTCTTGTCAGAAGCCATTGCTCTTAACATTCGAGAAATGGTTGTTAACCTTGATTCACAACTTGTTGTTCTTCAGCTCAATGGGAAATATTCCATTAGAAACACTTAGATATATTTGCGTATTCATCTCTTGGAAATAAATTTTGATTATATCACATACCTTCACATTCCTAGGCATATGAATACATTAATAGATGCATTGGCTAATTATGTTTTAGACAGACATTTACGCAATATGTGAAAAAATATTGTATCATAGTAAACATGAAATATAGCATATATATGTCGATAATGTTTGGGTGTAATACATCAACATCCAAAAAATAATATATGCATTCTGAATACATTCGTGGCTCGCGGGCCTCAAAACTGCAAATGCTAAACTATGGACTACTCTGCATGGTGATCATGATAACATGTTACTGCTCATACTACACAAGTTAGTAATCATCAAATTCGATCTGACACTCCCATTGTGTGCCTCTGATAACCACAAGGAATGTCCTCAATCTGTGCATACTCTGAGATTCCTCTTGTCAGGCCCTCCAAATTTCAGTCAATCTCTTCTTCATTGTCCACTCCTTCTTGCTAAGGAGCAACCTCAAACTGTCAAGCCACACATCTAGCTATAGGGGACATCCCTGCTGACCTCTCTGGTCCAAAATATGCAGTTAAAAAATCAAGATGTCATGAATACATATATGCAGAAACAATCAAAAATAAAAAATAAAAATTGTTTTTCTCACCTCCATCATCAAAGTCTTCTCCCTCTGGGAGTGGTATGTCAGGATCACCACGGAAGTTAGTCCCACTGTACGGCCAATCCTCCACCACAATCAACTGTCATCTGAGCCATACAAAGAAGACAAGCCTATAGGACATCTATTGGCCCCCTCTAGATCTAGGCATCAACTCACTCCATCGGACCATCCATGGATCTTGTGGTCCTAGAGGATTCACCTCCACCATCTGGTAGTGGAACAGTGTGATCTATTCCATGAAGAAGGTCACTAAGACGGAGCCATATCCAAATTGCCTCAAGTTTTTGGCTTTACATTTGGAATTTGTTGTTTCATGTTTACCTTCATGGCTTCCGCCCAATTGAAAACCGTGGGCGCCATGCAGTCCACCACATACTGGAACCGAGATTTGTTGGACTCGTGTAGTGTTTGAGCCCCAACCACTCGATTGATGGTCAAGAGTATTATCTTTAATACAAGATCATTTATGTTCATGATGTTGATCTTGTCGCTTGTATATTTCAAGGCTCCCGGGCAATGTTGGGCAAGAAGCATGTTTACACTCACCCTAATAGGCCTACCTCCATACAATTGGACTAGTTCCCCTCTGCAGTACAGCCCAGTAATGAAGTAAATTTCTAAAGTCTCTAACTCCAGCTCTTGGTCATGGATCACAAATACCTCACATCCAATGTCCCATAGACTGATTAGGTATTGTAGTAGCTTAGATTGAGCCCATAGGCCCAGTGTAAGAAAGAAATTGACGAGCCTGCAGTTCCTCAATGCATCCACACAGTTCAGGTCTTCCAAGTCCATTTGGTCTATTCATTCATGCTCTCATTATTTCCACTCAATCACCATATTTTTGCTTTGATTTCCTACAAACATACCACATTGCATTTAACATCAGCCTTTAAAAAGGAAAATTTGGATTTAAAGCAATAAAATTGGGTAAAATTTGAAAATTTTCTATTCTCTATGCCAGCGCGACTATTTTTAAAACAGGTGTGCCGACAGTGCAAGTCCCCATGTTAAAATTCCCCGATTTGCACGATCCCGTGCCTAGATCTCGTGCCAACTGAGAGCGATTTTCTTTTGCTAAAAATCTCTCAAAAACCCTAAAAAGATGGTTAAATGCTTGAAAAATAGTTATTAATGCAAATATTAGGGCCTCGACCCTTTGTTAGAAAATTATATATTACGGAGCAATGGAACACATAAAATATTGCAGAAATATTAACACAGAAAGCGCACAAAACAAGAGAGACACAGATATACGTCGTTCACCCAGTTTGGGCTACGTCCACCTCGAACAGCCAGTCCTTCCTTTCTATTATCCAGCAAAATGAAGAGACACAACCTACAGCAAATCCGCTGTAATATCCTCTGTCTTCTCTCATAGTCTCACCTCTCTGTTCTCGCTCACACAGAATACACATCTATCTCACAGCCTCAAATACAATGCCCTCATACAAAGAGAGGGGTTGCCTTCTAGGGCAAAAAACCCTGAACTAAACATAAGTTCTACCGTC